>CAUIVZ010000006.1:28680413-28960413 GCA_961763995.1 Juglans cinerea | reverse complement strand
TGGGTCTTTACTATGGGCTCCTACTGAGGACAACCGTCATATTTTTATAATGCCATGTTAGCATAAGGAAATAGGCAAATATATTACGAGAAAATATATTTGTAATTGTGAATTGTGCAACCACAGTGTAATCGTTTTGAAAAAAGTAAATAAAATATTGGATCCATATGAAAAAAATTATTTTTTTAATAGTGGACTCCACTATTTTTCAAAACGATTACACGGCGGTTATACATTTCACATTTATATGTAGAATTACTCATATATTATTGATCTACTTTATCTTATTGGTGGAAACTGTAACTTTACACGTTGGTAATTTTACAAAATAAAAAAAGTCATTTTATACTTATCGTGGAGAAGTCATTTTTTAATCTTTGTGTAATAATCATATCTTGATTTTTCTGATTCCAACCCATTTAATGGGGGTTTGTTTTCAGTATTGACTGTTGACTGAAGAGATCAGATAAGCAGCACATGTAGTCAGTCAATGCT
Organism: Juglans cinerea; assembly: GCA_961763995.1. Classification (NCBI taxonomy): domain Eukaryota; kingdom Viridiplantae; phylum Streptophyta; class Magnoliopsida; order Fagales; family Juglandaceae; genus Juglans; species Juglans cinerea. The sequence continues at coordinate 28,959,918 of CAUIVZ010000006.1, read as the reverse complement.
TGACTGCTTGCATGAGAGGTAGTGGAAGAAAGTGCGTATACAACCAACAAACTCAACATCATCCAAAGCAACTCAAAGCCTACCACCATTTTCCACGAGTGGGGTTTGTCTGCTTTATTTAAAAATCAAAACTTTCTAGTGACTAGAAGAACAAATATGCTTAAAAAAAAAAAAAAGGCTAGAAGAACAAATATACCACAAAATCGATTTTTTTTGGTGAAAACAAAAATACTTAACAAAATGTTTCAAAAATTGAACAAAATACTTGATATTGGCCTAATCAACTGTGTCTGGCATAACGAGCTCCATTCTCCCCCAACTGACTACATCAAAACATACCTCATGCTCCCATCTTCGACCTCCATCTTCTTGAAAGATGTTTGGTACTTCTGCGCTACATCCAACATCATGTATGTAGAGTTTCATTGAGTCAGAACGTCCGGTTGCAACATACTGGAAGATGGGATCTCAAGTTCGACTATTGCCTTAAACTGGCAGAGTCGTTGGCATGAAGCCCTCACATATCTCATAAGGTTCCAGATTTTAATAATGGAATCATCAACCTCCTTGAACCCTTCAGAAATTATGAGGTTGATGATATGGGGACAACATTGAACATGATAAACTGGTTCTCACGAATGATATATTCATTTACCGTCGTATTCCGCCTGAACTAATCAATGACAGTGCCATTCGTACTGGCATTGTCAACTATGATACAAAACACTTTTCTGATTCCTCAATCCTTTAAACAGTCAGTCATCCATCTCCTTGCCAATGGATGACCCATTGTGATTAAATTTTTCTTTGAAGCCAATAAACCGCTTCTGCAACGTCTACTCACTATCAATAAAGTGGGTTGTGATACTCATGTAGCTCACATTTTATATGGAGGTCCATGTATTAGTTGTAAATGACACTTTCTGGCTTGTGACGACAAATATTTCCTTCATCACTGCCTTCTCCTTGTCATGCATCTTCAAACAATCGAGCATCACAGTATACCGTGAAGGCATGAGAAATCGTGGCTCTAAAGTGTGACAACCTGCCCCTTTTTCTCTCGATTAGTCATGAGTCTCGTCTAATCATTTTAAATATTGAAGTTGTGTTTTTAAATATAGTGGGTGATTTTTAAAGCGAGTCCAGTATTTTAAAGTCCTCGAAATATTTTAAATGTCCAAGAAATATTTTAAATAGGGTATTTTCAGTATTATTGAACTAAGCTCTATTTTAAAGTAGGCCTCTTATATTTTGGAAGCCTAAAAAATATTATAATTGTAAAAAACTAATTTTATCTTAATGATTTTATTTATTTAAAAATATTATGAGATTTAAATTATGTTAAAAACTCAATTTAATTAATGATGAAAGAATAGTATTTTATAATATAAAGTTGATATTAATTTATGATATTGTATTTATATTTTATCTAGATATTTTCGTTAGTTTATTTCAATGTTTAATCTCCACGATCTAGATTAAGAATCCTAGATGAAGGGTCTAGATTAAATACCTAAGAGGAAACCTAGATCCCTCGTTTTACCCGCCCCCGCTGCCCGGCCCCGGTCTGCATGGAGAGGGCCTAGCGGGGGCGGGGGGCGGGATGACCCCAGCGGGGCCCCGCCCCCTGCTGCGCTTCACATATATAATTTTTATTTATTTATATATATAAATAAATATATTGTATATAGATATATACAATTTATTAAAGACTTAAAATTGTATTCAAATCATTGGATTGCTTTGACCTCCTATATAAAGGTTGGTCTGGGAAGCCAAGACAATCCAAAATCTAACTCTAATGAGTTTAAGTTCTTTTTATATTTATAAATTTTAATTTATTATTTAAATTATATTATAATTTGGGTCTAAAAAAATATTTTTGGATCAATTTTTTTTTAAACACAATGTGTTGGCCTAGGGGGGGCGGATATCCGGGAGGTGGGGGAAAAACCCCAACCCGCATGGTGTGGGGCGGGATGCGGGGGAGGGTACCCCCGTCTCGCACCATGCGAGTATTACCCCTAATTTTACCTTTTTCCGCTCTCTCTTCCCTCCCTCTCACGCCGCACGTCTTCCCCCTCCCTTGCCCGATCTTTTCCTCTTAGCCCAGCAGCATCGTCAGCTATCGTTGTCGGGCCGCACCACTACCACCTCACCAGCCTCTTTCTTCTCCGTCGGACCCAGCCTCCCTTACGCCTCCCTCCCTCTCCTCCTCACCGAATCAAGCCCCGAAACAGCCCCTTCTCTCTCTCCGTTTTCTTTGTCGCCGCCGTAGCAGTGTCGCCCACAGCAGCGCCTTAACTTGCCGGACCACCCTTCTCCTCCCCTTGCCCTTACGACCTCTTCTCCACGACGCAGCTCCCCGATCTGCCCCCCTCTCATGCAGCCTCTCTCTATCTCACGGGTTCTTGTTATCACATGACCCTGCAGTATATTGTACAAAAATTAGGAAAATATCTCCTATCTTCTCTCTTACAGTCCAGAAGGAAAGGAAAACTCATGCCACTCAGTGAAGATCTTTCGTCATTGCAATTTTCGTCCACTCCGAAAAGCAAGACAACAAATGCTCAAGTTCCAATATAAAAAAAATTAATATCCAATAAATCACATGGAATAGAAGGCTTTTGGACACAAAGTTAAAGTACAAAACGAGAAAGAAAATGAGTTCCGATAGGTAGGGTCACATTTTTGGTAATTTAGGCATTCTCATTGGGTTCCTCATAAAATTTTCTATAATTTAGTTAAAAAGTACATTTCTTAAAATTTTTTCTTAAATTTTACTCATCTTTAAAAAATATTTTACATCTCATTCACTATCAATTCCCTATTCTATTAAAATAATATTTATCTATTATTTCTTTATTACTTTTTTCTCTCACTTCCATTTACAAATTTAACTACTCAATAATTTTTCTTATGTTTTGAACTATTACCCTAGTGAATATTTTAAATAAAAATTTAAATTATTTTTAATATTTTTAAAATTATTATTATTTTTTTATATTTTTGTAGTTATTTAAATTATTTTTAAAACTATTATTTAAAACTATAACAAATATGAGTATGAGAGAAAGTGTAGATAATTGGAAGAAGAATTAATTTAATTGAAATGAATAAAATATTGATAAAAGTGATTTAGGGGATGAATAGTGGTTCCCCAAATATGGGGAACGACTATTTATTCCCTAAATCTTTTCCCTAAAATAGGGATCCGGATGGAGAGAGGTTTTGAGAGCATTCTCTAAATTTTTTCTCAAATTATAGAGAAAAATTGATTATAGTGAACCCAATGAGAATGCTCTAAGAGGGAGAAAATGGAAAATTTAAAGGTATTTTTGTTTGTAAGTGAGCCCATAAGCTCTTCCTGAAAATAAAAACCGGTAAGTTGGCCGAACCAGACTGGTGTGTTCAGTCCGGTGCAAAATCAATTCGGTCCAGCACAAGTTTCATTTTTTCAAATTGGTCTGGTTCCGTTTTTTTTTAACACCAGACTTATTCATATATATATATATATATAAGAAATAATTTTTTTATATGATTTTTTTATATCGTATATATTATATACTAAATTTCTAATTAATATAACATGAAATAACGTACACTCATATTTTTTTAATGCCATGTTAACATCAGATAAATGGAAAATACATTATTGATATACTTTATCTTATTGGTGGAAACTGTAACTTTACTAATTTTACAAAATAATGTACCAAAAAAAAAGAAAGAAAGTAATTTTACACTTTTATTGGTGGAAACTGTTAGGACCCACTCTCTGGCCCAAGCAGTTCCCATACATTATTGTATAGAGTAATGCTAGAGAGAAGCTACTATAGAAGTGCACACTTGCACTCACTGCATGGCTGCTTCTAGTTGATTGTTCCCAATACTCATTTGGGAAGATGTGTGGTCTAGATGATGCCACATCATGTGTACAAAATGGATGCTCCCAATAATAACTTCTATTTATATTTATTCTATTGTATATTATCTTTGTGTAATAATCATATATATGTTGATTTTTCTAATTGCAACCCATTTAATGGGGGGTTAATTTGTGGAAAGCATTGTCCATTGACTAAAGATATCGCAGATCAGCAGCATGCTTGACTGCTTGCATGAGTGGTGGTTGAAAAAATGAAGCTATCTAGAATCCCAATAGGAGTACTTGCCATCCATTGAATATAATTTTTCCTAACAACAGTTCCACTTATCAAAATAATTAAATAGATAAAATTCTAATCACAGTCCCATTCCTGAAAAATGACACAAGAACACTCCCTTATAGAAGAACATGAAAAATACCAATCATATCAAACACTCCCTTATGGGTTGCAAGGTCAATAATTCCAGCCCCATAGAACGTACGTATCATCTCAGCAAAGACGCTAACTTGCAATTATTGCTCAAGAGAGTGCCCTTTCTGTGGAAGATTTTCAGATGTGACGTTCTTTGAATTTTCCTTGGTTTGATGTTTGAACGTCCCACCATTGGATGTGCATTTTTCTCATCTTTCTCAAGTTTTCATCTATTTATTAGCTCATTGTTGAGATCAGAGTTCACACCAGAGCAAAAGCCAAAGCCAAAAGAACTCAACCTCCTCCTGTAATGACGAAAGCAGCTCTAATATTTATCCATTTCTATGTCACATTTTCCCTCTTTCTCACCCATGCAAACTCCCAAACTCAAGAACAAGGAATCCTACTAAACCTGAAACAACTCTGGGGAAACCCAGAATCTCTCAGACACTGGATTCCAACAAACTCCTCCTCCCATTGTTCCTGGCTTGAGATCACTTGCTCCAACGACTCTATCATTGGGTTATCCTTCAGAGATTACAACATCAATGGAACAGTCCCACCCTTCATTTGCAACCTCAAGAACCTCACAACATTTGATGTTTATAACAACAGTTTCCACTCAACGGAGTTCCCGAGAGCTCGGGGCTCCGAGATTGAAAAAGGGGAAGTTCACCACATGATACTGCCTGGTTTGGCCACCGGGGATAGCACAACCCTACCACGGGGGTTAAACATGGTATATGATATGATATGATAAGATGAATATGTTCAGTTATGTTATGCCAAAGCGTTTTTGAATATGAAATGGTTCCTCAAATATGAATTGTTGACTTGAGTATGAAATGCTTGGAAAAGTCGCTCTGATTTTCTGATAACACGTTTTCTGAGATCTGCATATAAAAATAAAATGTTTTGTTTCTGCATATTGAACTTTCTGAAAAGGCTCATGTTTACATGCTAGTATATGTTCCCTGCTTACTGAGTTATTGATAACTCACCCCTTATCTCCACAATATTTTCCAGATGATTTGAATGTTTCAGTTGAGGATCAAGGATATGGAGCATGGGTGAGAAGAGTTAAGAATGATGGTTTAAGCATAGAAGGTTTATATGGGTATTGAGGATTTTCATTCAGTAAGTTTGTTGTGCTCTGATGATGTGATTTGTTGGGAGATTGATGTTTATATTAAATTTTGTATCGTCTTAGAATAGTTATTCTGGAGTAATTGATGTAAATATATGAGTATTTTGTGCGATTGGGAAAGATTAGAATATGTACTATGTGGAAGGAAAATGATTTTTAAGTGACATGAGTTAACTCTCCGGACCCTCGGGTACGGGGCGTTACACTCTCTCTCTCTCTCTCGCTCCTATGCTTCTTCCTCTTGGTCTCTCTCTTAATTTTATTTTCACCTCCTTGTCTACTCTTCTCAATCGGCAGCCACGAGAACCACCTTACTTCTGCACGACGGAAGCCGCCGGGCCCACTACCTAAAGCCTTTGCCTTACACCACCATAGACCCACGCTACCCCAGCACCGTTTAACACCAACCCGCAAGCCTCCACCCACATCGCTACCCCTGCATGCACCAACAACCCTCTAGTCCACACTAGCAATCATCCCACACATAGCAGATCGCGAAAACCACCCTGCGGCAACACCACCCTCATTGGAATAGACCAACTGAAAGCCTCTATTTTGTGCAACTCAGAACAGATCCATCTTAGCCATGATCATAGCACACTCGGAGAACTGATGTGAAGCCAATTACCGCTCAGTCGTAGGCCACCCATCGTTCAACACGAAATCAATAAACCACGTTGCAAACCAACAACAAGCACTTCACGACCACCGCCCCTTCAGTTTGCACGTTTTTTCCCCACATCAACACAACCAGAACACCTGCACGCAGAAAACCATGCAACCGCAAGCCACTGCCATGCCGTAGCTTCGCCATCAGTACCCAAGCAAAGGAACACCACCTCATGCCTCTCACACCCACTGTCTTCCAGCGCATGCACCACCACCAAGCAAGCCTCTCCCACCTTCCCTCGGTTCTAGCCACCACTTCGCATCGGGTGCTCCACACTGTCGCCACCTTGCACCGTGAAACGCAAGCCACCATCGCACGCCAAGGGGCCTCTGTTTTCCCTTGCCAAAAACAAAGCAGCTCCCCCATTGAGGTGCTTAAGCGACCACTCTCTCTCTTTCTCTCTCTCCGAACTCCACCATGTGCCACGGAGGAGGCCGCCATGATTTCATCTCTGCCAACCGTTGGATTTCCTTTGCTTAGTTCTTGGTTTCCGCTAGGTGAGCATCTACTGCATAATCTTTTTCTCTCATATGTTGGCTTTTAGATGAGGACACTTAGCAATAGTGCTAGTGTGTGTAATTACCTCAAGGCCATATATGACTATTAGGGTCTGATGGGTTTGAATGTTCATGTGCTCTGGGCTTGATTTTGTGAGTTTCTATTGGCCCAATTTTATGAGGAAGTTGATTTCTTAGACGGTCTTGGGTTTAATTATTTCTAGAAATTAGTATGCTATTTTGTTTTGGGTTATGGGCTCTCAGAGGTTGACAGGCCATGGGTGGATATCATGAATTTAATATGTATAGTTTGGTATCAAGATCATGTGTTTGCATGATAATATTCTAAGACCAATTTATGAGTAATATGATCTTAGGATTTAATCGTGTAATTGTTTGGAGAAAATTATGTGAAAATCAAAGTATTTTGAGGATTTTAGATGTTAAAGGAAAATAGATTCTTTCATTCTCCGGCTTTAATTATGAAATATATTTACAATTGGAAATCAACACAAGTCATGCAACTATTTTATAGGTAACGGTTGATATTCATTTAGCACAATTGTGAGAGAATTCAGAAAAGTTAAAAAATACAAGTAAGCGGGATTCCTATACTAGATTTTGCATAAAAAAATAAATTAATGTTGATTTTATGAAAAATGTGCACGATTTGTTTTGAAAAGAAATATGAAAATAACCTCAATTATGTGTTCTACATTACTCATGAAATCTATATAAAAGAGAGTGTTTTTGGACATGATTAGTGTAGACATGAGAAATATTTTGATATGCTGTTTCTGAAATGTGCAAAAGAGAGAATATGAAATTTGTGAAATTTGTACATGTTATATAAAGATGCTCTAAATCCGTTTCGTTTATGTGAAAATGATAAGAAAATGTTCAGGTTTCTATTTGTTATGATATGACATCTGAAAAAGCTTTGGCATGACTTTCTGATCTTATTTCTGGTTTTGATAAGATGGCTCTAATTTGTTATATGGTTGGTACCAATATCATGATATGAGTGCAGCCACTTTGGAAATAGAGTGATTTTTCTGCACGTTCTTTTCTGTTTGCATACTTGGGGCTCTCAGAATGAATAAGGAAAACATTCTGATACTACCTGATTTGGCCACTAGGTATAAGACAACTTTACCACGGGGGTTAAACATGGTATATGATATGTTATGGTGATATGATATGATATATGACATGATAAGATGAAGATGTTCACTTATGTTATGTCAGAGGGTCTCTGAATATGAACTGTTTGAAATGTCGCTCTGATTTTTTGATAACACGTTTTTGCGATCTCCATATTGAAACTGAAATGTTGCGATCTCCATTCTGAACTCTATGAAAAGGCTCATGTTTACATACTAGTATATGTTCTCTACTTACTAAATTATTGATAACTCACCCCTTATCTCCACAATATTTTTCAGATAATTTGAATATTTCAGCTGAGAATCAAGAATAGGAGTATGGGTGAGATGATTTAAGCATGGTGGATTAAGCTTAGAAGGCTGCTATGATTATCGGAAGGTTGATGTTTATTTTTGAAGTTTTGTGGTATTTTTAGATTATTTATATTGGATTAGTTGATTAGAAACAGTGAGATTTATGTGTAGTTGAGAAATTGAAGTCTATATATGCATTGTGAGATGTGAGTTTAAGTGACAAAAAGTAACTCTCTTCCCTTTGGGACTGGGTAGTTACACTTTTTCCTTTCCTAAGAATTCAAAGCCAAATTAGGATGCTTAGCATTGTTCAAGAGAAATAAAAGATTAGATCCTCTATGGTTACTAAAAAGAATTGAATGGTGAAGTTATTACTAAAAAGAATATCATGGAATTCAACCCTTGTGCTTTAGTGGAATTCCATTCCAAAATGTTCTTTTTAGTAATAACTTCACCATTGTGTTTGCATTTTCATACTAAATTATCCCCTGTTTCACTATACTTCATCGTTTCATTCCTCAATTTTTGAAAACTTTTTTGTTCTTCAAGACTTTTTTACCATCTGCTTAACTCTATTTTTAATGAGTAATTTTTTAAATCCTTTGAAGCCCTTACACTACACAAAGGGTAAACATTATTACGTTTAATTAAAATGACAAATACAAAAATTGATATCCTAAATAATTCCCTCATCACCCAAATATGTCACCACAAAAGGATGGCCAAAACCAGAGATTCTTCACGTAATGGATTATCACTCTTCTTAAACTGGCTTGCAAGGTCGACCTAGGTATGGATCGCCTTGTGTGGGGACCGATAAGAGGTATGGATCGTCTCTGATCACCCACGATCAAGGCGTCAAGGTCAAATCAAGGTGTCAGAAGGACACTGACACCCAAGTGCTGAAAGCAGAACAGACCGAAGCGCCGACAACTCAGGAGTAGGGTGTCAAGGACCACCCCTTGCGCTCGGGTACTGACAGGCATGGGGTCCTACCCTTTGACGAAAGACAGACACGGAACGCGGCAGGAGGGGATGCGGGCAACACCCCCACGTCCCTGTTGACATGTATGGATGACACCTCCTTGAATCCCATTTGCCAGAAGACCACATCGGCCATGTATATAAATACCCCCCTCACACCCTCTAAGGGCTCTATCTCTCTGATTTTGAATACTTTTCTCTTTCATTTGCTTGGCCACCCTATACCAACAACTGACTCAGGCATCGGAGGTACCACGGCGCCCCGAGCTCCCCGTTCTCTATCTCAACAGGATCCAGACCAAGTTTAGTAGCGTGGACTTTCCCAGGTTGTGAAACACGATTTCAATAGTGGCGCCGTCTGTGGGATCTTTTTCTTTACTATAATGGCGTGTCCTTTGCATGCCGGCAAAGACACGCTCTCAATCCTCACGTCGTGAAGAAGAATAACCTGAAACAATGGAAGCAAGAGTCAACGAACAAGATGAAATGATAGGGAAGCTGATGGAGGAGGTGATGTTTCTTTGCCAGGAGAATGCCTTTCTACGGAGAACCAACAGGGAGTTGGAGAGAGGTGAGCATAGTCACCTGTCCGTGTCTCATCGAGACCATGAAGTAGGGGTAGCTGAAGAAGAGTGGCGCATAATGCACCTCGAGTTCCATGAACTCGGGGACAAATACACTGAGATGGCCAAATAGATGGTACAACGACCACAGTGGACCAGCTGCTCCCAAGCACGGACCTGTTGTATAGCGCTGATTCCCCCAAGATTCAAAGTTACACAGATAGATGCATACGATGGGTCTAAGGCCCCCTTGGAACATCTGAAAACATTCAAAGCCCATATGACCCTGCACAGATTCCAGGGAGAAGTTGCGTGCATGGCGTTTCCTCTCACTTTGAAGGGGACGACAAGAACATGGTTCAGGTCCTTGCCACCCAGTACCATTGACAGCTTCGCCGAGCTGGCCCGTCTCTTCCTGACGTAGTTCATGGTAAATAAGAAATGAGGCATCCCACAACCTATCTCTTGGCGGTGAAGCAGCAGATGACGAAAGTCTGAAGTCATATCTCTCTTGGTTCAATAGGGAGCACATGACAACAGACGACCAGGATGAAAAGATAATAATGGTGGCCCTGTATCCCCTTTATGACCAAAATTGTGCGAAAAAACTGTTAAGGGAGTTCATGGATTGAGCCGACGGTTTCGTCAATGCCGAAGAGATGCTCCGAGCGCTGACAGCCCCTCAGAAGATCGAGTTTGATCAGGCAAACAAAAGAGCCACCGAGCATAGCAACAGTGTGGGCCGGGAAGGTAACAAAAAGAAGGCATGCAAGAAGCGCAAGGAAGAGCAGCTTGCTCGCGAATGGGTCAGACCACGCACACACTCCAGGAGCCCTGAAGAAACCCAAGCCTGCAGAGAGAACAACAACAAGGTCTGGCCCAGCCCGAATACTGCACCTACCACCGCACCGATAGCCACCGAACAGAAGACTGCTTTACCAGAAAGCGAAATATGGAGGAATTATAAGCACTACTAGACCAACGGGGTGACAAACAGCAAGCCCGATGACCCGATGGTCACACGCGACAACGGAGAAGTGAAAGTCCAGCAAGGAAAAGGGCGGGAGGATGCCCCAGAGTAAGTCCACACCGAAGAGGCCCGGCCAGAGGGAATGATCCTCTGGGTAAAATCCGCATGATTGCAAGAGGATAAGCCAGGGGAGGGACAACCTTCTCGGCGTGGAGGGCCCACACTAGAAGGGCCTGGTATGAAGAAGTGTTCACTGCCAGCAAGGCGGTGTCAAGCTCCAAGAGCCACTTGAGGGGACGATCATAACCTTCAGTGAGAAGGATGAGGAGAGCATCCTCCACCCTTGTGATGACGCCTTGGTAGTGACCTTGCAGATTTCCAACTACACAATGAAAAGGGTTCTGATCAATAACGGCAGTTTTGCCGATATTCTATGATGGGAAACCTTCATCCGAATGGGCATCACCCCCGATCGACTACGCTCTACCCCATCGCCCTTCAAAGGCTTCACCGGAGACATAGTCCAATCAATTGGAGTCATCACCTTATCCATCCTGGCAGGGAAGACGACAGCTACCATGGATTTCCTCCTACAATGCAATCCTGGGGTGTCCAACACTGAACAACCTGAGGGCGGTGACCTCCACATTCCACCTGAAGATGAAATTTCCAACTCCTACTGGAGTGGGTGAGATCTGTTGTGAGCAAGTTGTGAACAACCTGTGGGCACAAGAATGCTACGCACGGGAGTTGAAGCAAGAGGCCAAAGAGGTCCGAGCTCTCCAAGGAGTTCCAAAGGCTACCGACCCGCCTCCACCGCCGACCTTGACAGAGTTGGATGAGGAAGTTAGGGATGAGCAGGCACTAAGGCAGGCAGAGCCCTATGAGACCCTAGAGTTGGTGTCGGAGGCCCCGTAGAGACTCGAGAATACTGCCCGTGTGGGGACCAAAATAGCCCTCAATCTAAGAAGATTCGTAAAACTGCTTCTCGCCAAGCACCGAGACGTGTTCGCTTGGAGCAATGAAGAAATAATTGGAATTGACAAAGCAATCATCGAGAATCGCCTGAGTGTGGATCCCAAGGCTAAGAAGGTCAAGCAAAAGGGTCGTAGCCTCGTAGCTGTGGGGTTCAGCAGGGAGGCCCACTACCCTGAATGGCTTTTTAACATGGTCCTGGTGCAGAAGGTGAGTGGGATGTGGAGAATATGTGTTGACTTCATCGACCTGAACAAGACGTGCCCGAAGGACAGCTTCCCTGTACCGTGCATAGACATGATAGTGGACTCGACGGCTGGGCACGCCTTGCACAATTTCATGGTCGCATAATCGAGGTACAATCAGATCAGGATGAACTCAAACGACGAGGAAAAGATAGCCTTCATCACCGATCAGGGACTCTACTACTACAAAGCTATGTCGTTAGGTCTAAAGAATGCCGGTGCAACTTACCAACAACTGTTTAATCTAATTTTCAAGGAGTAGATCGGGCGGAATATGGAGGTATATGTAAATGATCTCTTGGTCAAAAGCAGGAAACCTGAGCAGCATATCGCCGACCGTTGGGAAGCTATCGCAGTGCTAAGGAGATTACAAATGAAGCTCAACCCGCTGAAGTGTGCCTTTGGCCACGCTTTGGCCACACTTCGGCATCGAGTAGGAGAAGTTCTTGGACTTCATGATCTCGGAGAAAGGAATCAAGGCCAATCTAGAAAAGGTGGAGGCGATAGTGGGTATGCCCACACTGCGAATAATTCACGAGGTCCAAAGGCAGGCAGAGAGAGTAACGATCTTGCATCGGTTCTTCGCATGGTCAACCGACCGCTGCCTTCCTTTCTTCAAGGTCCTAAAAAAGGCACGGGAGTGGGATGCCGAGTGCGACCGGGCGTTAACCGAGTTGAAGGGGTACTTGGCCCACCCACCACTTCTTAGTCAAACAAAACCAGGAGAAAGCTTGACTATATACCTGGCGGTAACCCTGAACGTCGTGTTTGCTGTCCTAACCCGCAGCGAGGGAGGGGAGCACCGACCTGTCTACTACATGAGTCGAGTGTTTTGAGTAGCTGAGGCCAGATACCCCCGAATGGAGATGCTGGCATTCCCATTGGTCATTGTCGCAAGGAAACTAAGGCCATACTTCCAAGCTCACCCGATGAAGGTGCTCATTGATGTTCTCCTCTGAAAAATATTACAGAAACCCGATGCGTCTGGCCGGATGACTAACTGGGCGATTGAATTGAGTGAATTAGAAATTGAGTACCTCCCTCGCATGAAAATCAAGGGGAATGTGCAGCAAATTTCGTAGAGGAATTCTCAGACTTTCCAGAAGAGGCGCCTATCACACACCAAGGCAAGCCCTAGTAGGTCTACGTCGACAGCTCATCCTGCCGGTCTGGGGGGTGTAGGGGTGCACATCATCACAGAGCTCGGGAAGGAGCATGACTATGTGATCAAACTTGGCTTCAAAACTACCAACAACGAGGTCGAGTACGAGGCACTGCCGGAGGGAATGTTGATAGCTAGGTCGTTAGGAGCCACCGATATCTAGGTAAGAGACCACTCGCAAGTGGTAATCGGTCAAGTAACGTGGAAGTTCGCCACAAAAAGGGAAAAAACTGAAGAAGTACCTCTAGGTGGGGGAGGTGCGCTACCTTTTCAAGTATTTCCATATCCAGTAGATCCCAAGGGGGGAGAAGCACAAAACAGACTGCTTGGCAAGGGCAACCTCAGGCCAGGAAGAGGCCCCACTTCTGGATCTTATTGTAGACCGAACAGTTGACACACCGACTATCGGGATTAGCATATCCATCATCCAGCCATCACCACCAGAGTGGGCCATTGATATCATAAAGTACCTCGACGAAGGCTTGGTCCCATGCGACCAGGTAGAGGCACAAAAGATTAGAAATAGAGCGGCACGTTTCAAGTTTTTGGAAGGAGTCTTGTACATAAGAGGTTTCTTCGAGCCCCTTCTAAGGTGCATCTCGCCTGAGGAAGCCTAGTATGTCCTGGCTAAGATACACTGGCCGCCAGAGTCACTCTCGTAAAAGGTTGTTGGCCTCCAGAGTCAGGTGTGTGAGGTACTACTGGCCCCACTCCCTCCAGGATGCAGAGCACTTCGTGAAAAAATGCCGCAAGTGTCAGGAACATGCACCCATCCCCCACTGTCCGTCGAAAGAACTGACATCCATCATGTCCCCTTGGCCCCACACCCCACATCCTATGAAAAATATCCCCACACCCTATGAAAATAAAAAAATTATAGGTGTGAGGTGTGAAAGTAAATAGTGGCTGATATATAGAATTCCTCTATTATGATTGACTTTCTGTTTTCTTTTTCTATGCTCCATGGTAGCAGCACTTATTGCAAGAACAAGTGTTTTTTTCGAAGATTTAGGTTGGGTTTGGATAGTGAGGTATTCTGTGAATAGTAATAAAAATATAATGAAAAAGTAATGATAGAATATTGAATAGTATTGAATAGTAGTGAAAAATAAATAAAAAATAATAATAGTATTGAGATATTTTCAAAATAACATCCAACTTAGGCCTTAATTGTTACCCGACAAATCAGGTACCCGGTCAGAACACTCGATGCCAATCAAAATAACATAATTGTTAAAAAAAAAAATGGCAAAGGCTAGATTACCCCGAAATATAAAAAGAAAAGGCTGCATGAAAAAGGACCACCAAGTCAAATTGGTGGCAAGGAATTGCCCATTTGCAAAACCCCTACGGTCAAATTGCCAATGGTTTCACTATCATTAACATACCCACGAAGTTAAGAGGGTGGGAAGGGATAGGACGACGGAGGAAATTGCCCATAATTTCTTTATGTTTCTTACATTTGTTTTTTTTTTTTATTTTTTATTTTTGGGGGGGGGGGGGTGTGGTTCTTCTTTCTGGTTTCTCTACTCTTTGGTCCCTATGTGCCCTTTTCGTCTCTGATGGGAACAAATATGACATACAGAACCGAAAACAATTTTGGCAATAGGCATAAATTCAAGTCAGTATTCATTGGTGCACAGAATAAATGGAAAAGAAGACTATACAGAAACTTCAAGCTGCATAAGTCACTACAAGAAATCAAGCCTTTTCTAGCGATTTTAAAATCGTCGCAAAAAAAATCGCCACAAATAGAGGTTATTTCCGATGATTTTCAAGTCGCCGCTTAATTTTCTTTGAGAAGTTGGGAAATCATGAAGGAAAAATGTACAATTCACTTTTGCGGCGACATTTGTACCTTTTGCGGCGATTTTTATCGTTGCAACAATGTATTATTAACTGTAGTGGCATTAAATTTCCATCGATTAAAGAACATCGCCGCAATATATACTATTTGCGGCGAACATTGTCGCTGTAAAAACACATGCGCCTATTTAAACATATTAGCGGCGAGTCAAAAGTGCCGGAAAAGCTCATTAAAATTAAAACCCCCGCGTTAGGTTTTCCCTTCATTTCGTTCCTTCCAACCGTCTCTCCCCCTTCCCCCTTTCTCTCCACAGTCCCTCTTCTCCCTCAAGCCTCAGCCGCGCACAGCCCGTCACCAACGGCCCCAGCACGCCACCGCGACCTCACCTCGACGGCCACGCCCTCCGTCTCCCCTAGCCCCCACCCCAATCTCTTTCTGGCCTCACCTCTCTCTCTCTCTCTCTCTCTCTCTCTCTCTCAGATTTCTCTATATTACCGTCGCTGGGGCCGCCGTTCGCCACCACCCACACATCGACGCCTTCGCCAGTCCTTCGTCGGAGCCCCTTCTCCTCTACGCCTAGCCCAGCAGCCCGAGGCCCTCCCTCTCTCCCTTGCTCTATTTGCAACCCACTACCACCAAATGAGGAGGAGGCGTGGGGAGTAGGGCAGATGAGGCATTTGAGGCTGACCAATTTGATTGGGTATTGCTGTGATGGAGATGAGAAGCTGCTGGTTGCTAAGTACATGCCTAATGTTATTATTGCGGAGCGTTTGTTTCACTGTATGTACGGTTTCTAGCATGGGTTCTTCTTTTTTTAATTCTTGATTTATTGTTTTAGCTATGGCCTGTGTATCTAAGAAGAAATTCTTATTAGTTCTTAGGTTGCTCTGATTCAGATGGTCTCTTAAGCTTGTCCTTTGTGTTTTAAGATTTTCTTTGAATCTTAAAACTCATTTGTGATCTTTCCATATTTGATTGGCTTCATATTTTTTTCTGTTCGGTTAATGGGATTGTTTACTGTGGAACTTGGATAGTTTTTATGACATTGATAAGTCTAGTGTACCAGTTTCATGTTTATGAGTTCCACAAGTAGTAAACTCAGATGGCCATTGGTACAGAGGAAATTGTTGTCTACATAATTCTAAGAGATGATTAACTGGTGAACCTTTTTCAAATTCACCATTTTTAGTGCAACTTTTTGCTATTCTCTATTAATCCTTTATAATTACGTTATTTCACCCTTTGGAAAATATTTAAATTTTGAGCCTGCAATGAGCCTTTTTTTTTTAGTCTTTGATTGATTGTAGGAAAATTGTTGAAGAGGTGCCATCTGTGTGTGTCTGTATGTAGTATTAAAACAACAGCCATTGTGAGGGATTGTTGAACTATTTAGGTGAATTAATTATATCCAACAGTTATATATACAAATATTATATATAAGTGTAACTATATATAATGCAGCATTCCCTCACATATATTATATATATGTGAGAGGGGTTGTTGCACTATTTTGGTGAACTATACCCAAGCTATATATATATGAAGTATAGCTTGGGTATAGTTCATCTCTGTTTTTGTGCATTTTTCTTTTCTTTTTTGGAACACCATTTCCGGCAAGTAAATGTCGCCGGGAATACTTTTTTGTCAATTTAACTTATTTGCAGCGACGTTTAATCATCGAAAATAATCTATTTCGGCGATAATAACTGTTGGGAATACATAATAGCGACGATAATGTTAATCGTTGGAAAAAATAACCAGTCTTTTGCGGTGATTTTAGAACTTTTGTGACGATATATATCGTCTCAATTGATTTTTCCCAACGATTTAATGGTAAACGGAATGGCCATTTGCATCGATTTTTGGGACAGTTGCGATGCATGAAAATCGCTGAAAATAGTAGTTTTTTACGACTATTTTTGCCTATCGCTGGAATTGATCAAAACAGACACTTTAATTTTTTCAAAAATGCAATGAATTAAAAATCGCCGAAAATGCTTAAATGTAGCGATTAATTGGGGTATTCGCAACGATTTTGAGTGCTGAAAAATACCTAATTTCTTGTAGTGAGTAAAAGTGAAGTCACTGTCAGAAAGAGAGACAAGTTTAAATAGGTTGGCGTATAAAAGATTTTCCTGCCTCAGTATAAAAGGAATTCTCAGTTTGGGTGGAACAATATCACCAAAAAATGCAGCTTCCTCAGCCATCCTACACAGAACCCTGCGTACAATGTCCCCAAATACATACCATAAATTATTTTCTCAAATATCTGCACACAACAATCAGAAGGTGTAACAAATATTTAGTGAGCCATTCAAATAAGCAGAGATGTATTTAAGGCATGATTAAGATTTCGCAGGAGTTGACTTGTTCTCCAGGGTTTAATCTCTCATCGTCTAGTGCTTGATCATATTTTGTTAGTGGAAGGTGGGATGACCGGAAGTTACCCCACTCCATATTGATAACCTACAGTATGGAAAAATGCAGTAAACACTGAGAACTACTCCTGAACAATTTTTTAAGTGAAACAAAAAACGTGATGGAAAAATGCAGGTAACAGTTTCACAAAATTAATAACCAAAGTACACTAACCATCTCTCCTAATTTAGGAAGAAGACGATGCTCTAAGATTTGGGAGAAAATCTAATAATAAAGAATCGTTAGAATACTAACCTCTGGCCATCGTTGATCAAGTATTTGCAGAAACCGATTGTTTCTAAATTATGAACCATCAAAATTTTATATGGAGAGTATTGGGTAGGGGTTTTCAACCTATCTTTTTACGTTAAAGAATGTGATTGATGGAGAATCAATGCCTTTATATATAGATAGGCGAAGACCCTTATCCATTATTTTCTAAGTGTTGTTTCATTCCATCAAGGAATGTAAATTGTTGGTTTTTAGTGAGTAGTATCTTTATTTTTAATTTTCCATAGTTTTTTATATAAACATAAAACTATTAAAATAAATATATATAATATATTTGAAAGGGTATGGCACGTAAACCACCTTTAAGTCTCCCACAAGGAGACGTGTTCTTTCATTCTCCCACTTGGCTTACGTGACAGTTATTTAAATCATCTGGGTAACTAAAATCTAATATGGCCACAACTAAAACTACTCAAACCATAACCTTTAGAAGAAAGATATAATACATGAATCATGACGGTTATGTTATTATATTAACATTTGCTTCTATGTATTACATTGTATTATTCTCTCTAAATAAATTTCCATATGTGATATATGTCTTTATGAATAACTTCCTATAAGTAATTCTGGGTCTATACATCATACATTAGGAGCAAATACTTTCCGTGCATAAATAAAAATATTATTCTTGACAACAACAAGTACTGTATACAATGAACAAATCAAACATAAAATGAGCTCATTAACCCCATGCTCTGTACATGTTTCAAAAATATTTTTATTGAGAACCCTTTTGTCATGGGATCTGCAATCATAAATGATGTACTTGTATGCTCTATTGAGACTTCTTGTTCCTTGACTCTCTCTCTGATAGCATGTACTGTATACAATGAACAAATCAAAAGGATGTATTGTATACAAGTACATTGAATACATGTACTGTATATAATGAACAAATCAAACATAAAATGAGCTCATTAACCCCATGCTCTGTACATGTTTCAAAAAAATTTTTATTGAGAGCCCTTTTGTCATGGGATCTGCAATCATAAAGGATGTACTTGTATGCTCTATTGAGACTTTTTTTTCCTTGACTCTCTCTCTAACAACACTTTATGTCAATATGTTTACTTTTGCTCCCACTCTTGTTATTCTTAGAAAAGAAAACTGTTGCCAAATTATCACAGTTAATTCTTAAAGGCTTAGATATTGAATCCACAACTTGAAGCCCTGTAATAAAACTCCTCAAACATTTCGCCTGTGAAGTTGGTTCAAAGCATGCTATAAACTCTGCCTTCCAATGTTCTATTTCATGATTGCTTTGGTATCTTCCCAACATTCCCACATCATATGCAATATCAGGTCTTAGACAAACATGTGCATGCATTAAACTACCAACATCATTTGCATATGAAATGTTTTCTACTTCTTTATTTTTCAAAGCATTTGTCGGACATTGATTTAAACTGAATTTATCACACTTTAATATGGGTGCTGCATTGGCTATACATTGATTCATTTCAAAATTTTCCAACAAAGTTTCAATGTAGGCTTTATGAGAAAGTCCTAAAGTTCTTTTAGACCTATCTCAGTGAATCTCTATGCCCAAAACATAAGAGGATTCACCTAAATCTTTCATTTCAAAGCTTTGGAATAGAAATTTTTTGGTGTCATGTAGTAGACCCAAATTATTAGTTGCAAGCAAAATATCATCAACATATAGGACTAAGAAAATAAACTTACTCCTACTAAATTTATGGTATATGCAGTTATCCACGATGTTCTCTATAAAACCAAATGAAGTAATAATATTGTGAAATTTCAAATACCATTGATGGAATGCTTGTTTTAGTCTATAAATTGATTTCTTTAACTTGCAAACTAAATGATCAGCTTTATCAGAATGAAACCCTTCAGATTGCTTCATATATACCACTTCTTCAAGTGTCCCATTCAAAAAAGTTGTTTTCACATCTATTTGATGTAGCTCTAAATCAAAGTGAGCTACTAATGCCATGATCACTCTAAAAGAATCCGTTTTAGAAACTGGAGAGATAGTATTGTGGTAATCAATACCTTCTTTTTGTGTAAATGCTTTAGCTACAAGTCTGGCTTTATATCTATCGATATTACCATTTGAGTCTCTTGGTTTTATAAACCCATTTACAGCCAATGGCCTTAACTCCTTTAGGTAACTCGACAATCTCCCAAACTTGATTTTTAGCAATGGATTCCATTTCTTCTATCATTGCATCATGCCAAAATTTTGAGTTTTCTCAACTAATGTCATGTGAAAATGAGATGGGATCATCTTTAGGTCCCACATCAAAGTCGGACTCTAGTAGGTACACATAGTAATCATTAAAAATAGCAGGCTTCCTTATTCTAGAGGATCTTCTTAATTTTACAGTTTCATCCATATTATGTGGATGTTGAACTATAGAGTCAAAGTTGGTATGTTCCTCATGAGGTGGTAGTGGTTCTTGAATTGATTGAGCTTCAAGAGTATCAGATTATTTCCTTGAATGACAATCATATCATTTTCATTCATGGATGTAATATCTAAATTCCGTGTTTTCTCCCACTCTATCTTTCGAGGAACATTACTCCCACTTATTCCAAAACCCTCAATAAATTTTGCATTTATGGCTTCCACAATTATGGGTGTATGTGAGGGACAATAAAAGCAGTAGCCCTTAGAATTTTCTGCATAGCCAATGAAATAGCCACTGACTTTCCTCGAATCCAATTTCTTTAGTCGTGGATTATAGACCCAAACTTCAACTTGACAACCCCATATGCACATATGCCTTAAACTAGGTTTCCATCATTTCCTTAGTTCAAATGGTGTTTTGGAAACAACCTTAGATGGAACCCTATTTAAGATATACCCTGCAATTTTTAAGGTCTCACTCCATAAAGATAAAACAAGATTACAATTACTGAGCATACTTCTTACCATATCCATAAGGGTACGGTTTCGCCTTTCAGCAATACCATTTTGGTGAGGTGAACTTGACATTGTATACTGAGCAATAATACCTTCTTCCTTGAGAAAATTTGCAAATGGACCCGATTGTTGCCCTGACTCTATATATCTACCATAATATTCTCCACCCCTGTCAGATCTTACAATCATTATTTTCTTTTCTAATTGCCTCTCTACTTCAGTTTTATAGATTTTGAAAGCATCTAGTGCTTCAGATTTATCAAAAATGAGGTAAAGATACATAAATTGTGAATAACTACCAATAAAAGAGATAAAATATCTCTGACCATTCAAACAAGGGGTACTAAATGGTCAACAGATGTCAGTGTGTATGATTCCAAGAATTTTCTCACTCATCTTAGCACCTTTACTGGTTTTGTTGGTTTGCTTACCCTTTATGCAATCCACACAAGTATCAAAATCTGATAGGTCTAAAGTCTTTAAGACTCTATCATTAACTAATCTTTTAATTCTCTCTATGGAGATATGTCCCAATCTTCTATGCCACAATATAGAGGACTCATCAATAATATTATGTTTAGTGCCAACTTCATCATGCAGAGTTAATAGACTATTTTCAAAAATAAAATCTAAATTTAATTTATACGAACCATTAATCAAGGTCCTAGAGCCTACAAATGTGAAGTTTTTAAATACGAAAATATTTGAATTCACAAAATTAAATTCAAATTCCAAAAGTACTAATCTAGATATAAAGAAAAATTTTCTAGAAAATGAAGGTACATAAAATGTGTTTTCAAGATCCAAAATATAACCATTATTTAAAATAAGTCTAAAAGTTCCTACAACCTCGACATGTGAACACATCCCATTTCTTGAGTAGATGCCTTGTTCACTTCCCGTCGGTTTCCTTAGGCTGAGAAACCCCTGCATGATATTGACAACATGAATTGAAGTACCCGAATCAATCCACCATGTATTATGATGAGAGTATACAAAATAGGACTCATAGCACTCAAGAGATTTGAGATTACTTTTCTTCTCAAGCCATGATTTATAGTTTATGCAATCTTTCTTTTTGTGCCATTTTTTCTTGTAGAAGAAACATGTATCATTGTCTCTATTGCGTTTACAAGGCACTTTTCCATCCTTTTTCCACTTATTAACACCGACACTTTTGCCTTTCTTCCACTATCCCTTCCTTTGAGTAACAAAATAAGCACTTTCAATATTTTCATGTTTCTATTTATATTCTTCTTGTACACACATGGTTAAGAGTTCATTAATGGACCACTTTTCCTTATGTGTGTTGTAAGAAATCTTAAGTTGTCCATATTCTGTAGCAAGAGAGTTGAGTATGAAATGGACAAGAGATGAATCTGAGATCTCAATCTCTAAAGACCTTAGTTTGGCCTCAATATCCCTCATTTCCATTATGTGCTCATGCACGCTTCTGGATTTTCCATGCTTCATAACTAATTATTTGTTCATTAGGGTGCTAGCCAATGCCTTATCAGAACTAACAAATTGCTCTTCAATAGCCTTTATGTAGTCTTTGACTTTATCACACTCTAGGATTGAACCTCTAATGCGCTTACTCACATGTGACTTGATGAGCATTAGACTTAATTGGGTAGACCGCTCCCACCTTTCATAGGTATTTTTATCTACCAATGAACTTGATTCGGTTGGTAAAGGCGGTTCATCCACACGAAGTGCCAAGTCCAAGTTCATACACCCTAATGTGAAAAGAACATTTTCTTTCCAGTCTGAAAAATTATCTCCATTTAGAATTGGAATATTAAAAGATTCACTATTTAAAAAAGAAGTCATAGTAGATGCAATAACATAATTAAGAACATATATCAATGCTTTGAATCAAACAATAACTATAGTTGGAATTGACCAATGTCTAATTCAAAAAATAAATATAAATCTCCCTGTGGGTAAAGATTGCAATATGCATAAGAATTGCTTGTATTTTTCTTTATAATAAGACTAGTGTTTTACAAATATTTAAGAAAAAGAGATCTCGCACCTATGGGTATAGGAAATCTCATTTACCTGATATCCTTTTCACAATCTTATTCCAATTGAATCATCCTTTTTTTTAATAATTATCTCCCTATAGGGCCAAGTAATTAATATAATGATTTAATTGCAATATAAAATGCCATTATAACAACATAAAATTAAATATATTAAAATATTATTATATCTTAAGATGCTGTGGTTTCTTAATACACAATAATATGGCATTTTTTTTAATAAATTCACCATAACATACTGATTCACTATGACATATTCAATTATGATGATATTACATCAACTAATAATCAAACATCAAGATGATTCAAAATATATTACTAGTTTCTGTACAAAAATCTAATTATGAGTCTTTGATTTGTGTAATGGAAATTTAGAAGAAATCTTTTTGGCAAATTCGAGGTTGCCAAGGCCTCCCAATACTCTCTGTATTTGAAATGGAAATTCCTTCCCTTTTCATTCCATAACTGCTGAATAAATACAGAAATAAATAACGGCCTCAAGTGCCAACTAACCCACTAATTAACCCACGTACAATAACCGGCCCAAGATGAAGACCAGGTCCACAAACACTTAAACGACACAACTTTAAAAAATAAACAATTAAGACAACAACAAAAACTAGACTTCGAAACACATGGCAAACCAGACTTCACACAGGCAAACCCAAGGCACATAACAAATTCCCCTTCTTTAGAAAACCTTGCCATCAAGGTTGGGGTAGCGCCGCCTGAGTGAGTAGAGGTCTTCCCATGTCGCATCATCCTCCTCCATGCCAGTCCACTGTACTAGTAGCTCGACTTCTGTGGTATATCCTCTCTTCTTAAGTCTTCTCTGTAAGATTTTTTTTGGTTCGGGTGCAAGAGCTCCTTCCGGGGTCACGATGGGTAAATTCGTGAATGGCCTAATCCCTTCTCCCAGCTTCTTTTTGAGGCATGATATGTGGAATATTGGATAAATTCGTGCCTCTGGAGGTAAGTCAAGTTCATATGCCACCTTCCCAATCCGACGAAGAACCCTAAAAGGTCCATATTAACGGGGTGCGATTTTCAAATTTCTACGCATAGCTACTGTCATCTGTCGATAGGGATGTAGTCTTAGGTAAACATAATCCCCTTCCTTCAGCTCTTTGTCCCTTCTCTTTAAATCAGCAAAATACTTCATCTTGTTTTTGGCTTCTTGTAGGATTTCTCGGATTAGGTGGGAAATGAAATCTCGGGTCCGCAGCTCATTTTCTATGGCTTGGACCTTTGTAGACCCATAATCAAAAGGCAACATCCGAGGAGGGTTTGGCCATATACTGCTTCGAAGGGTGACACTTTCGTGGATGTGTGCACAGAGGTATTGTAGGAATACTCAGCCAAAGGTAACCACTTTACCCAGTCTCTAGGTCTATCACTTGAAAAGCATCGGAGGTAACATTCGAGAATCTTGTTCATGGCCTCTGTTTGTGGGTGATATGCTGTGCTAAGTAACAACTCGGTTCCACAGATTCTGAATAGTTCTTTCCAGAAACTGCTAGTAAAAACTAGGTCTCGATCACTTACAATGGTTTGTGGCATACCATGTAGTTTAAAGATATTATCCATGAACACTCTAGCAACTGTTGATGCTGTGTATGGATGAGTGATGACCATAAAATGAGCATATTTGCTCAGTCTATCCACTACCACTAGAATCACAGTTTTTCCTCCTGAGGGAGGTAACCCTTCAATGAAGTCCATGCTGACATCTTCCTAATTCTTGACAGGTATGGCCAACGGTTGAAGCAACCCCGCTGGGTGGAGGGTTTCAACCTTGCTCCTCTGGCATACATCACACTCCCTGACATATTCCCTTATATATTTTTTTATACCAGGCCAGTAAAATTCCTTTTTTATTCTTGACTGAGTTTTCTGCACCCCCATGTGACCAACTAATGGGCTACTGTGATAATGATGCAGAATCTACCACTGGAAGGCCACCAATGATCCAAGATGAAGTCTCCCTTTGTAAAAGAGGAGCTCATTTTGGAATTGGTAATGAGAAAGGTCCAGGGCTCCTTGATGGCAGTGGCTTAGCAGCTGCTGCAACAAGGGGTCTTGTTGGTGAGCCTTCTTAACCTACACCCACTGAGCTTTTATGACACTGATTGCTTGGGTTTGAAGGATCTGGCTGTTAGTTTCGGGTTTTATGGTGGTTGGTTCTGAGATGGATGGGAGTTTGGTGATTGGGTTTGTTGGTTTTGTGTTTGGGGCTTGTGTTTGGTCACTGTTTAGGCTTGAGTTTTCTGGATATCTGACCCAAGATAGTGCATTTGCCACAACATTACTCTTCCCACTTCTGTACTCCATAGTGAAGTCATATCCCAACAGTTTGGCCACCCATTTTTGCTGTGAAAGAGTGCCTATTCTTCGTTCCAGTAAGTATTTAAATGCCTGCTGATCAGTACCTACTATGAAGGACTGTGCCAATAGGTAGTGCCTCCATTTCCTCACTGCCAACACTAGAGCCAGCAACTCCTTTTCATAGGTTGAGAGGCAGAGATTTCTTCCTTTTAAAGCTTGACTAATATAGGATATAGGCTGTTCTTCTTGTATAAGCATGGCTCCCAAAGCTTCTCCTGAAGCATCACATTCCACCACAAAAATTTAAGTAAAATTAGGTAATCGAAGAACAAGAGGTCTTACCATGGCTTCCTTGAGCATCTCAAATGCTTCTTGTGAGAGAAGCTGCTATGGCTCCATATCCCTTTACAAATTTTCTGTAGTACCCAATAAGTCCCAAAAAACCTCTTAATGCTTTAAGGTTCTTAGGGGTTGGCCATTCTTGCATAGCATTCAGCTTTTGTGGATTAGCCTTGACTCCCTCTTTAGAGATGATATGCCCCAAATATTCCACCTCTCCACAACCAAACACACATTTTGACAACTTGGCATAAAACTGTTCAGCTTGTAATATTTCCAATACCCGAGTAATATGCTTAACATGATCCTGCATACACTTACTGTATACCAAAATGTCATAAAAAAAGACAAGAACAAACTTCCTCAAATAAGGCCTAAACATTTCATTCATCACCCCTTGAAAAGTTGATTGTGCATTAGTAAGCCCAAAAGGCATAACTAGGAACTCGTAATGGCCTTCATGTGTTCTAAAGGCAGTTTTAGGGATGTCATCAGGATTCATCCTTATTTTATGATATCCCGACCTTAAATCCAATTTAGAAAATATTTCAGCCCCCTAATTCATCAAGAAATTCATCTATGTTTGGTATAGGGTACTTATCTTTAATGGTGTCGTTGTTAAGAGCACGGTAGTCCACACACATCCTCCAACTTCCATCAGCTTTCCTCACTAGCAAAACAAGAGAAGAATATGGGCTTTGGTTACTTCTTATGCTTCCATTTTTAAGCAGTTCCCCAACTAGCTTTTCTATTTCCTCCTTTTGATAATAAGGATACCGATAACGCCTAACACATGTCGGCTTGACCCCATCCTGCAACTTTATCTGATGGTCGAATTTTCTGGGAGGAGGCAGCCCTTTTGGTTCCTCAAATACTTTCTTAAAACTGTCCACCACTTGTTGTACCTCTGCTGGACTTTTGGTACTGCATGCCCTACTGTTTCCATCCATAACCTGCAACCATATTCCTTTTGCAACTCCCTATTTGAGATCTTCAATGTGGTCTTCTTCAGAAACACTGTGAATTGGTCTTTGAATCCCTTGCAAAGTTATAGACTGCTGTCCCAACTGAAATTTCATAGTTAGCTCAGCAAAATTCCACAAAACTGAACCCAACCCGCTTAGCCAATCAACTCCCAACACAACATCACAACCTCCGAGAGTTTACACATAAAAATTGGCCTCGAAAGTAAAATTTTGTAACAATAATGAAACTGCCTTACAATAACTAAGGCAAGGGAGAGTGGCCCCATTGGCCACTTGGACTGTTAAGTGGCTATCTTCTCTTGACAGTTTAGCTTTCCTTGCTACATATGGATCAATGGAACTATGAGTACTCCCTGTATCAATTAAAATCAGCACCTTGTGATGATTAGTCTTAGTTATTATCCTCATAGTTTTAGGGGCTAAAGATCCAGCTATGGCATGTAAAGATATTCCCAACAATTTTCCCACTTCTTCTTCATTATTCATTATTACGGCTAGGGAACCTTCCTCAAGATCTGTTTCCTTATTCTCTTCTTCTTCTTCTTCTTCTTCTTCCCACTCCATTCCTTCTAACAAATAAATTCTTGGCTTGTTACATTTATGGCCTGGGTGGAATTTTTCATCATAGAAATAACACAGTAATTTTTCTTTCCTTTCTTGCATTTGTGTTGGAGATATTCTTTTAATGGGAAAATTGTTTTTCTGGGTGGATTGAAGGGTGCAGGTCTCGGGTTTGGTCTATTTGGTGGGGCTGGAAGTCTTAATATAGGGGCTCGGGCAGGTAGTTTAGGTTGGTTATTTGGATAAGTGTTTTGGTAAGTTGAGAATTTGTTTGGACCCCCTTTTACACGCCTTATTACTTCTTCCTCTTGCAATATTGCCAAGCCAAAGGCAGCTGAAAGAGTAGAGGGCTTAAACATTGTTACCATGATTCTCAAATCATCTTTTAGGCCACTAAAAAAGGTACTGATTCTAAACTCTTCTGTGAGACCACTTATCTTATTTGACAAAATTTCAAACTGGGTTTTATATTCTTCTACTGTCCCATTTTGCCTTAGTTTAGTGAATTCCCCAACTAGATCCTCAAATGCGGAGGGCCCGAACCTTACTTCTAAGGCTGATACAAAATCATCCCAAGAATGCACCGGACTGGATTCTTTTAACCAACTATACCATGATAGAGCCTTGTCCTCCTTGTGAAAGAAAGCTAATAGTAGCCTTTGCTCATCAGGGGTACTATAATACTCAAAGAATTGCTGTGCTTTTTGGACCCATTCATTAGGATCTATGCCATCAAACTTAGGAAAGTCTAGCCTAAGTGTTCTGGCCTAAATTCCCCCATTCCCTTCAAAAAGTGGATTGTTACTAACCTTGCTATTCTGGTTTGAAGAACCTTCTCCAGAATTTTGTTTTGCTACCATGATTGCCAACTGCTCATAACTAGTAGCCAAATTGTTAATTTGTTGCAAGACCGCATGTAATGTTGTTTTTTGCTTCTCTTGTTCCTATTGCAGATATCTGCTTTCTCCCTTCAAAGCTGCTACTGCCTCTGCTAGTTGAGCCTGTCGAGTGCCCTCCGCCATGTCACAAGAACGCGGCAATGAGACCATGTTAGGAATTTGCAATTGTGTAATGGAAATTTAGAAAAAATCTTTTTGGCAAATTCGAGGTTGCCAAGGCCTCCCAATACTCTCTGTATTTGAAATAGAAATTCCTTCCCTTTTCATTCCATAACTGCTGAATAAATACAGAACAAATAATGGCCTCAAGTGCCAACTGACCCATACACCACGTAAAATAACTGACCCACTAATTAACCCACGTACAACAACCGGCCCAAGACGAAGACCAGGTCCACAAACACTTAAACGTCACAGCTTTAACAAATAAACAATTAAGACAACAACAAAAACTAGACTTAGAAACACACAACAAACCAGAAGGATGTTGGATGAAAAATTTCTTTGTTATATCCTATAAGAAATGTTCAGGGTTTTTTGCTTTGATATGCCAGAAGGATATAACATATGAAATTAGCAGATTGTTTGCATTATATTTAGGGAACCACTGTTCATCCCCTAAACATTTTTCCTAAAATAAGGATTCGGATATAGGGGCGACTTTAGTCAAATCCGTAAACTGATCCTCGATTTATAGGAAAAAAATAGATTATAAGGTACCGGATATGAATGCTCTAAGGAAAAATAAATGAAGCACAAATTGGGCCATCATGAGGTTGGCCTAATTTGGCTATCCATGATGCCAAATATGCCACTACAGGGTTGGCCCAGATTGGTCCAACACTGTGATGGTTGAATGGGGTGATCTAACCATTTGCTTTGGAACTTGTAGCTAAAGTAAGTAATATTTTATAAATAATTGAAGATTTCATTAAAAGAAAGGCAACAAGTGTAACTAAACCAAGTATACACAAGAGAAGAAACAAAATTAGTTAGAACATGCTTTTGAACAAAAATAAAAATTTTATTTGAAAGTGCATGTGAATGACATATTTTCCACTCTTAATATGATACAATTTCATTTGTTGAAAAGATTTAGAAATTTGAATCCTACAAATTAAATCATACCATGAATGCATAATGGATGGTGTATCCTCCACACTAACTTGAAGTTGAAGGATTTAAACAAAATCTTTCAGTCTAATATTCCAACTCTATCATGTCACTGTTATGCGAAATCAAACACTTTTGATGTCATTCATAGCTTGAGTCCTATACTTCGTAAATGTATATAAACAAAATCTCTCATAGTTTCCTTGGTGGAGAAGGTAGAAGGTCCAGGAATTGGTATAATTTCATACCTAATATGGAGTAGTGAACTTCTATAATCAAAATTTTAAAACAAAGGGTAGGAGTGAATGTAGGTCTTGCTTTAAAGTTTTATCATATTTAGAACCTATTCAGACATGATGTAGGATTTGAAGTTGATTTCGTCTGGAATTGCTCTTTTTCCCCTCCTTTTCATTTAGGGTTGTTGATAAAATTTGGTATCGTCATTGATGAGGTGCATATGTGATGTAACTGTTACTAGAAGCTTTGACAACAAGGAAGAGCATTGGCATTGGTTTATCTATATGCAAAATGCAAATACATATTCACATAACTAGACCATTAAATTGACAACATTGGATTATGCATATGTAAATATTTCCATTGTTTTTTTTTTTTAAAAAAAAGGAGGGCGTCATCTCCATTTATTAAAAACCCTCACTTGAGGCAGAGGAAAACCATATCAACATCAAAGAATTGAAGATAAAAAATGTATCCCTTCAAAAAAACTATCGTCTAATGTAAGGTATGTCTAATCTATCCGTACGTAAAAGTCCCCTAAGCCTTCCCGAACCAATATCTTCTCCCAAAAAATCCATATTACCTCCCTCTGTCCCCTATTTAGCCAAAAAATCCACTACCATATTAGCCTCTCTAAAAAGATGCTTCAAACGGACATTAAGAGCACTAACAAGGCTTTGAGCTTCCTCCCAAAAACCCCAAAGATACCAATAATTACAAACTCCTAACACAAACCATCCCACACTAATACTTGAATCCGACTCCACTACAAAATTTCTCAACTCGAGTTGGTTGCACATCCGAAGTCCATCAAGCACCGCATGACATTCAACAATAGTATTGGTATCTTGATCATAGCAATGGGCAAAGCCCCCCAATACATTACCCCGATTATCTCGAATAATCCCCCCTCCACCGGATTGTAATACCCTGTTCATTCCTTCTTACGTACGCTTCTCTCTTTCTAACGTATATTCCGTCTTTATGACGTAAGCAAATCTCGAGGGCAGAGAGTTTGTAAATCGTCTTCCCTTCCTTCTAGCGACTGCAAGCCTCGTCATGCGTACCGAACCCCGATGGCGTGTCTTTTAAGATATTAGATGACTTCTAAAGTACGTCCAGTATTTTAAATGTACTGGAAATAATATATGAGGTATTTCCAGTACCGTTGAGTTAAACTTGTTTTTAAATGAGACAAATATAATATTTTGAAGAGCTCCAAAATATTATAATTGTCGGAGATCATTTTAATATTAATTATTAAAATAATTTCAATTATTTAAGATATTACGAGATTTAAATTATGTTGAAAGTTTTATTAATTAAATGGTTTTATTCTCTTTAATATGTTAAGTGAGACTTCATCATTTTATTAATGATGAAGAATATTATTTTATAAACTAAAGTTAGTTTAAAATAATATTCTACCTTAATTCCTCTAAGCGCTTTTAATTAAGTTAATGTTTTACGTATTTTCAAATCAGTGTTTGAGATCCATCGTTAGATAGTTACGTGGATCCCCGGACGAAGGGACTGGGTTAAATACCCAGACCCCCCTCACTTTTCCCCATAGCCCTCTCTCTCCTCCCTCTCCCCAGCGTACAACGTACGTAGCTCAGCCCCTACGCCCGAATGGCTCAAGGCCTCAGCCCGGCGCCACCGCGCATTGCTAGACCACACCGCCGGCACCACCGGCTTCTCCTCACGCCGGCGAGCCTCCCTAGCCCAGCTCCTCTCCCTCACGCTCCCTCTTCCTCTCCCATGGAAGTGCAAAGCCCGAACGGGCTCAAGGCCACGGCGCCGCCGTGCACTGCCCAATGGCTCCACCACTCCCACGGCGACCTCCCCTCCCACCGGCCATTGTCCTCCACCGAAGCCAGCCCCTGTTACGCAGCCCTCCCTCTCCTTCCATGGCAAGTACCCGAAATGGGTCTCTAACCCATTTCCTCACCGTGCGCCACCGTACACGGCTACCGAGCACCACCATGGACCTCTTATCCCCTTCCCCTTCCTCCTCCACGTGACCCGAGGCTAGAAGTTCTCCCTCCACCTCATGGGTTTCTCCCTCTCACACGCACGGGTTGCACACCGTGCACTGCCGTGCACCGCCACCCACGGCTGGTAACCACCACCTCCAGCCTCCTCAGGCTGCCACCAAGCTAACCCAACCTCCCACGGCCCCGATCTGCCACCCAAGCATGCACACTCTCTCTCACTCTCCCACGACTTCTCCTCCACCGTGCGGCCAGATCCGCCGCCGTGAGCCACCTTGGTGCCACCCCAGTGCCACCAGGAGCTCCACCAGCAACCCCTCAGCCCAACCCTAGGTCCAAACCACCACTTTGAGTGGTGGGTAGTCACTGTACGTGGTGGACAGCCACTGTACACGGCTAGATCCGCCGTGTTACGCTCCTTGCCATCATCACAAGGCTATCACAAGCCCTTCCAAGACCACACCTAGCTATCCAAACGCCCAAATGGTCCCCGTACGTGGCATAGCCGCCCCGTACGTCCTTTCCGACGTCATCGACCGAGACAGTCAATGGGCAACGCACGGGTCATCCCGTCGATGGTATAACTCTCTAACCCTTATTATTTATATGTTAGTTGTTAATTAGTGGATTAGTTTGTGGACTGTGCTGTTAGTATTAGGGGATTTATTGTGTAGTATGGAGACGTGCTGTGTAGCGAAGTGTTGGGCATTCTATGTAGTGTGCTGTGAGGTGTTGGGCGTATTTGTGAAGTGTTGTGGACTGTGTTGTGTAATGTGGTTGTGGAGCTTGTGCCGTAATTATGGCGTGGTTGTGCTGTGTAATGCAGTTGTGGGGTTTGTGCTGTAATTATGGCATGGTTGTGCTGTGCAGTGTAGTTGTGGGGCATGTGTTGTATGGATGGCGTGGCGTTGTGTGGAATGGGAAGAGTACACACTGGGTGTACTTTGTGTGTGGCGTAATGTGAGACAAGTAGAGTATATGTAAAATATACCCTCCTGGCGTATTGTGGAGCGGGATAAGTACGAGTAGAGTGTGCTTCGTGGCGTAGTGCGTGTAAATGGAGTACACATGGAGTGTACTCCATGTGGTTTAGTGATGCACCATATGGCGGGTATGCCGTAGTGAAGTGATGTAACGTGTATGGAGTACATGTGAGGTGTACTCTGTATGGCATAGTGTGTATAAAGGGAGTACGCGCGGGGTGTACTCCATGTGATGGAGTGACGCACCCTACGGCGGGTATGCCGTAGTGGTGATGTGTCGTAACGTGCATGGAGTATACGCGGAGTGTACTCCATGTGATGGGGTGACGCACCATACGGCAGGTATGCCGTAGTGGTGATGTGTCGTAACGTGCATGGAGTATACGCGGAGTGTATTCCATGTAGTGGAGTGACGCATCATATGTCGGGTATGCCATAGTGATGATGTGGCGTAGCATATGTGAATGGAGTATATGTGGAGTATACCCTATGTGATGGGGCGATGCACCATATGGCGCGTACGCCATAATGGTGATGTGGCATGGCGTATGTGAAGGGAGTACACGAGGAGTGTATTCCATGTAGAGGAGCAATGCACGGAGTGTACTCCATGAAGTGCAGCGACACACCGTATGGCATGTCACAGTGATAAGGATGGTTATGCAGTTGATAGGCGTAGAGTGTGGCGAATAGTGTCGGGAACTGTGGAACAGTGCCCCGAAGTAGTTGTGATGTGGCCTGTAGTCTGAGGTGACAAGTGTCACCGTACTTGACTTATGGTTGGAAGTATGGGTGTAGCAGCAGTATAAGTATAAGAGTACGTAGCGGAAGCATGACTGGGCAACGTCACCTCGTGACGTGGTTACTGACAGTCATGCTTGCCATGTGGTGAAGCGATAGGGTATGAATGGCGTAAGGGGAACGTGACAAAATGTCACGATGTGACGAGAATACGTGGGGAACCGTACTCGTGATGAGTTAAGAGTTGGTGTATGGAAGTGACGTAACAGGATGTCAAATGACGTGACAAGGTCACGGTGTAGCTTGGGAATAGTCTCGAGCTATATGATGTGACATGAGACGTAGTTATGAATGGAGTCTTGTCGTGTTAAGTGTTAGGATGAACTGTCAAAAGGGACGGATAGCATGAAGAGCCATGCTAACTGGGTTAAGAGAAGGTTGGTATCGGAGTATGGCCCTTGTCCCTCGAAACTGGTGATCAACGTGTTATATATGTTGATCTTAGGTGATAAGGGGTAGAGTACATGTGTAATATGGTGAGACACATGTGCCGGACTGATTCACCATGTGTAATGGGTAATCTGTCCTGAGTATAGTTGCACGGTGCGTAAGCCTCAGAGTTGGCTTAGAGCCGTGTGGCTTGTCCGGATGGGAATAAGAATTAGTATGGGCTAAGGTGCATGAAGATAGTGACGAGTGTACTGTCTAAAGACGGGATGCGTGACTTAGTTGGTTTAAGTCATGCATCGGAATGAGATTAATGAGAAGAATGAGACAGAGGCCTTAGTGTTTTAATCCTAAGGTGAATCATGAGTTCACTTTAGTGGATGAGCACTCGAGGCAAGACATGAGTTGGAAGATGGGGTGACCGTAATGGGCCCCCGAATGACCGTAACGGGATAGAAGGAGAGTGTTCCAAGTATAGCGTAGTTCTATTTATAGTTTAAATTGCTTATGCATTAGATAGAGAATGACGTTAAGGTTATGTGTATGCATGTAGGTTGCCATCTGACAAGCATGAATGGACTGCATGACATGCAAGTAGCATGGAGTCCAGGTAAGTGTTATGTTCATACTCTTCTAGAGTTTTCCAAGATACAAGAAACGCTTTTCCCTTAAGATGCTCACGAAAGGAAATGAAAAACGCCTTAAGAAAGAAAATGCTAAGTGTTCAAACGTATAAGTATGTACGGCCCCTCCTTGGCAGCCCCTGTTTACGCATCCAAAGTATTAATTGTACGCATGTGAATGGATGACTATACGCTGTATCTATTGTATGTATTTTCTAAGAAAATCCATAAACTGATGATAATGCATGAAAGGCATGACAACGGATGCTTTTATGGATCCTATGAACCGACGCTTTCATGTGCGCCACGAGGTGACGCTCGTGGATGCCATGAGAGACGACGTTCAAAGGTGACGCTTATGGGAGCCATGAAAGCCGACGTTTAAGCCCATGTATGTTCTCAAACGACGTTTTCAAGAACGAATTGTTAAAGAAAGGACAGAACTGAAACGAACTGAAAAATGAAAAGATGATTTTCGGGCTTACGCCCCAAAAGATGTTTATCCATGAAAAGAAATGTTTTCTCATGAAAAGAAATGTTTTCTCATGAAAGGACTGTTAAATGAAAGAACGAACCGAATGAAAGTTCCAGCTCTCTAGAGTTGGCATGAACAAATGAACGAAAAGCAAGAAAGAAAGAACTAAAAGCATGAATGTATGAAAATACGTAACGGCCACATGAATGAATGAAAAAGGGTACCAATGAATGGGCAGATTGCAATGCCGGGTAAGTAGTACTGGAAGTGCACCTAGTGCTGCCCCTATGAAAGGGATTCCCAACCCGTGGCTACGGGCGGAATCCGGGTCTAAAGGAAGACCGCTAACCCCAAACACACGGGGCGCAACAGTGTGTATTGGCCTATGAAAGTTATAAGAAAGAATGTATGTATGCACGTATGCCGAACACACGAATGCATGTACGCACAAGAGCACGGACTCTTTAAGAAATAAAGGCACTGACGGGGGAAATGTTTTACGACAAGAAAACCTTTTTAAAAGTAAAATCCCGTATAGTGGCTCTTGAAGAAATGAAGGCACTGACGGGGGACACGTTTTAAAATAAAAGAAAGTCCTTCGAAAGAAAAGTCTCGTCCAGTGACGTTTTCAAAAGAACGCACGTAAGCACGTATGCATGCACGTAATAGTATGTACGAATGATGAATGCATGAATGCAAACCTATATTGTTATATTTTAACTGTATGAAGTAATGCTTACGAGTTTTTGACTCATTTTAGTTTTTATGCATGTCCCTCCCCCACAGGAACTGCATGATCAGGACGGACACGGCCCATGGGGAAGAGCACGGAAGTCTAGGCACGAATTTTAAACGTACGAGAGGCCTTTTTATTTCAAGATTAATGTTTTCCACTGTAAACCTCTTTTACTGTCAAAGCACATTTTAAATTATAAACGTGGAGTCTCGTACCCTGGGTATGCAAGTGAAAAGTTTTAAATCGGACGGTAATTCCCGTCGTCCTTTTATAAAAATATTTTGTAAAAAGTCCCACCATAAGGACAGGCGTTACACGGATAACCCGGGATTGCCACAAGATCTCCCGTCTACATTGAGCTTCACCAAACCAGCCCCCGGTAATTCCCATGTAATCAACCTTGACAATCGACCCCCCAACTCCACTAATGGGCAATTCAGATCACTCACGACCAAAACATGCTTTCCAAAGTGCCCAAGAAATAAAAATAGGAATAACACCACGTAAAAAACGCACCTGGGAATAATTCAAAGCTCTACACCACCAAATGTTCATAACATCTGCCCAAACCCAAGTACCTGGGAAATGGATGCCAAAAATCATTGCAAAAAAATCCCAAACCTTCCTCGGCCCTTCCCCATGACAAAGTATATGGTGCACCGACTCAACTTGGGGAGACATACAACAATGACATTTCGAGACCATAGGAATTCCTAATTTTTTTTTATCACCTCGTCTACTGGGATAGCCATACGATGGGCACGCCAACATAAAAATGACATTTTTCTTCGGAACATACTTTTGCCAAAGCCACTTCCTGCATGGGCATGACATACCTTGCTTTCTTACAATGTTCCACGCCGATTTAGTTGTAATAATCCCATTTGTAGTGTGCTTCCAAACCAGAATGTCTTGACCCTCTCGAATACGAATCTACGCCATCAAAATGTTGTTCACCATTTCCTCATCCACAAGCTGTCTTAACCGATGCACATCCCACTCCGCACCTTCAACTAGTGCTGGATCTGTACATCCCTATCACCCACCACTGATTTCCGATCAACAATTAAGCCATCGCCCAGCCAGTTTTCATGCCAGAAGCTCAATGATCCCTCACGAACCAGCCATCTAGAGTTATTTAAAACCAATGGGATAGCCTGAACCACCCCTCTCCAAAACGGAGAGCCTCTAACTCCTTTACACATGGAAGAAATACTGACATGAACCACGTATTTTGAACAGAAAAATTTTGCCCAAAGAGAGCCACCTTTCAGTAATTTCCAAACAAATTTCATGAATAACGAAATTTGCACCTTCGCTTGATTACGAATGTCGAGGCTCCCCTCCTCTACTGGTAAACATATATTCTTCCAAGAAACCCACGGACGCTTCTTAGTTCCATCACTAGAACCCCAAAGAAAATGTGAAAAAATAGATTCATCATTGACAATAAATGAATGAGCATACTATTAAGCACATGCTTGATGAGAATTATTTTTCCACCAAACGATAATAATTTATTCTTCCAGCCTGCTTATTATTATTTTTTTTTTTGCACCTTAGCCAACAATGGCTCAAAAAAATTCAATGTCAAATGCCCAACATGTAACGACATGCCTAAATAAGTGCAAGGCCATGTCCCCTCTATGAATTCTGAAATATTCTTCAACGCCACTTGCTAAGCACCTGAAATATTAGCTAAGAAATAAATTGTAGACTTTTGAGGATTTACTAGCTGGCCCGACATCTCTTCATATTTTTTTTATCATCGCTCTCAAGTTCCGAATAGATGCTTTACCACCATTCGCAAAAATCAGCAAATCGTCAGCATACAATAAATGAGTGATCCGCACCCCTCCACAAGCATTAAAAAACTTCACTTGGCCCTGAGCGAATACTTTATGAAGCATCCTAGAGAGAAGTTCCTCTGATAAAATAAAAAGATATGGTGAAAGTGGATCACCTTGACGTAAGCCACGAGAAGGCTTGAAAAAACCTCTACAACTACCATTCAACATGACTGAGAAAACTGGTGAGGATATCGCATAAAAAATCAACGAACACCACTGATCAGAAAATCCTAGCCTCCGCAATACCTTCAACAAAAATTTCCAGTTTACACGGTCATATGCTTTCACCATATGAATCTTCAACATTACATTACCTCCCCTTGTTTTTCAATTCATACCATGAACAAGTTCTTGGGCCAGCGCCATGTCCTCAAAAATACTTCTTCCACAAATAAATGCAGCTTGTTGGAGAGAGAATACCCCCAACGACTGGTGCCAATCTGAGCACCATGATCTTAGCCACAATTTTATATACAACCGACCATAGGCTAATTGGCCTAAATTGCCCAAAATTTGCCGGAGCATCCACCTTAGGAATCAATACAATATTTGTAGCCCCAAAAAATGTAGTCAATGAAATCCCCTCAAAAACCTCATTTGCCATGTCAAGAATATCCTGCTTTACCACCTCCCATGCTAACCTGAAAAAACTTGTCCAGTAAGCATCCAGACCTGGGTTCCCATCTTGAGGAATAGACCATAAAGCAGTCTTCACTTCCTCTAATGTCAGAGCCGCACATAACTTTTCATTGTCCTGAACCAATACACTCGGCGTCAATAAGGACATCTTCATCAAAATTTGCTGCTGACGTCGACAACAGATCCTGATAGAAAAGGACTGCTTCAACATGCACTGCTTCCACCGAATCTAACACCTGCCCATTTCCCAAATCCATATGTTCCACCATGAAGCTATTCTTTTTCACACGCATAGAGGCATGAAAAAAACTAGAGTTTGAGTCCCCCTCTTTGAGCCATTTAATATGGGATTTTTGACATCCCAGTATTTCTTCTCTGTTCAGCCATTGAAGATGTTGTTGTTTACAATTCAAAAGATCCAATTCACGCTCCCGTGTGTATTCAACAACTAGCAAATCCTCAAGCTCCACCATTCGACTCCCGACATTTTCCAACTCCAATTCAACCAGTCCAAATGTCTCCAAATTCCATTTCCACAACATGGTTTTTAGCAACTTCAACCTCTTTGCTATTTTCACCATCGGCGATCCTTCCACTCTCTAATTCCAAGCCTCCCGAACCAAAGGAAGAAACCCATCATTTGTTCCCATATACGTTGAAATCTGAAATATTTAATACCCCCTCTTCTCTCCCTCTTTAAACGTAAAAGCATAGGACAATGATCGGAAGAAGTTTGTGGAGGTACTCCATTCGAGCCTCCTCAAAAAAATTCAAGAACAACGAAGAGACCAAAATGTGGTCCAACTTAGCCCAAATACGCCTACCTCCATTACTCCCATTACACCAAGAGAATTTATTGCCGTCAAAAGGGAGATCAATCAACCCGCAATCATGTATACAATTAGTAAACTCCAATTTGGGGCGAAAAGGCCTCAAAAGGCTTCCCACTTTTTCACCATCTCTACGAACAATATTGAAATCTCCCCCAACAAACAATATTGGAGTGCTAGGTTCGTGAAGAATCACGAAGCTTCTTCCGCTGTGTTTATAGGAATGTGAATGAAGCTTTACTTGATTCGAAATTCAATGGAGGCTGGGCAGAGAAATCGGCGAGTCGGCCGTGCATCTAGCGCCCGTAAGAATTCCCACAACTCCAGCATTTTGCTTCCGAAACAGCTTGCATAAACAAAAACAACCATAACTCTAACACTCCCACATACAAACCAACCCGCCAAAGCTTGGTCTGACATCGAGATCAAATCAAACTCCAATTCCTCACCCCAAAACAACCATATTTTACTACCTGCATCGGCGCTATTTATAAACTTTAGCCGAGACAACCACCTAGCCCATCCCTTACATTTATTCGAATAAAGAAACGGTTCTAATAATGCCACCATGGACAGACGACTTTTATTCATCAAATGTCGAAGTCTACTCTTCGACGAAAGAATTCTCCTAATATTCTAAATAAGAATCTTTATAAAAAATTAAAAAGGTTTCCTGGAAAGGGTCGTCCTCCTTCCTAGGACAACCATCGATCCTTTCTTTTTCACCCCACTCAACCGCTTCAGCGGCACATGCAACTCTGAGTCAGAATCAAACATTTATTTGCTAGTTCTTCCAACTCACCCTTTGATTCCCCCTCCGACAGTGAGCAACCTTGTTGAAGAACCTCGATTCTCGTATTTGCCAAATGACTAAGTTCATACTCCAACGCTTCATCCACAAGTTTGAGCGAGCTTCTCGGTGAGCACCTCTTCTCCGAAAATTGACCTCCTCTGCCTCCTCATCAGAACCCCCCTTAGCTAAATCAAACAAATAGCTCACATCTTTGTTTGGTGAAATCGACGCCGGCCTCTCACCTTCAACATTTTTACTTTGGGTCATGCAAGCGGGCACAAAGTCCCTAAAGAACTTGGACTCAAATTGAGCTTTGTCTTCCATCAGCCCCTTCGAATCCACAAACAAAACCTCTAACGTCTTTGACTCCACTTCACTTCTCCTCTTAGTGATAATTTCCAACAATTCTGCTTGGCGAGGAGTTGAGAATTTTACCTCATCCTCAAGCAAAACCGAAGTCCGCGTCACCAGTTTATTTATTGGTTTCCATGCCTTTTTCGAGCAACTCTCCTCTTCCAGACTAACATCCATCTTCCCCTGTATCATTGGTTTCTTTGGCAGCCCACAGTTCTTCTCTTAGTGTCCTTGTTTGCGACAGACAACACAAAACTTTGGAACTGACTCATAAATGACCTATTGCAAATGACTATTTGGAAGTCCCGATATCCCCAACCAAAAAGAGTGTCTCAATGGCATTGAAACATCCAATTCCACACAAATCCTCGATGCCTCAGGATGAGAGACACACGTCATCGCATTATCTCTTTTCAAAAATCTCCCAAAACCTCCACCAATACTCTTCAAAATTGACACATGAAAGAAATTCAGAGGTAGACCCGGAAGTGTCAACCAAATGGGAACCAACAGGGAATCCTCCTCCTTAAAAAAATCCAGTGTCCAATGAAAAATCCGATAAGGAACTCCTGAGATATCAGTGTTTCCTCTCGCCATGAATCCTACGAAGTCCTCTTCATTCGCAATACGTACAAGGATATTCCGTGGATTATGAAGCTGTCCAACCACCGGCATCGACGACAACCCCCATCTGTTGTTGATGTATCCATGCACATTATCCAAAGATGGCCTGCGCCGCAAGAATTTCAAAACCACCGAGAACCGAAATGGTTCGGCCGATTGTTTGATTTCCGTTTTAGAAAACAAGAAAAAAATCTCCCCATCACAAAACCTAGGTTCCTTCAATGGAATATCTACCTCAAGAAGAACCTGAGGTCACACCCTCATCAAATCCGCAAACAATTTTCCATTACAGATCCCCATAGGACCTACTGATATCCCCATGATGCTCGCCAGGCTCATCAGATCCCCCCAGATGGACGACCGCCCCATCACTGGCATTGAAGGCCCAGCAGTCGTGGCCCTAACGTTGCAACAAGAGTCGCACCCTAATCACCCCCCAAGTTGAGAGAAAAATTATACGTGCCACGTCAGCTGTTTTAATATTTCCATAGCTATGAATAGTGCAAATACATTTTTGCAGATGCACTGTTCACTCTACAAATGCTATTTTATTATTTTTTTTCTCTCTCCTCCCACTCTACCTTCAACATCTTTGTAGTGGATGCTAATTGTAAAATATATAAAAAAATAATAATTTTAGGAAAAAAATTAATTTCTCAAAGATGCATAATCCAATATGAGAGTTTTTCTTGAATGGCAAAGACAATCTCCAAAACATGTGATTTTGCATTTGCATATAAATAAACCAATGCCGAAGCTCGGACTAATAGGATTGGTTAGGCTCACCTAAAACATTGTCCAAGAATCTACGTGGCATGAGATGGGTTATAAAACTAGGAAAACTCTACTCCCACAGAGAGAAGCCAACAATTTTTTTTACTGATTGCTTTTGTTTAGTTTTAACTTAATGGTTAAGAAAGTATATTTTTATGAGTTTGTGATTTTTTTTCCTTTTCAATAAATGTTTAAGGGATTTAGAAAATTGTTTAAAAAAAAGAAAGAAAAATTTACATAGTCAAATTCAGTGGGTGTAGCATCACCCTAACTATGTTTTGCTATGGAAAGGTCTTGGTAAATTGGAAAATGATGGATATAGGCTTTTTGTGCACCCCTAGCGCACGAAATGTGACCTGGAAAAATTTGGTATGGGAAAAGAGAACGAAAAATCGAAGGTTCGTCCATTCCCTGTAGCATCCCTCCCCTTCTCTTCTTCTCCAATCTCTACAACCACGCCTTCTTCTTCTCTCCCCTCTTCCCCTCTCTTCTCTTCTCAATCTCAGCAAATCACCATCTTTCAAATTGAAAATACGGCCTGACTAAGACAATGAAGTAATGATGCATTACTGAGACAAAGAAAATCTTGAATCAAGTTGCAAGAATCGTAAAGAAATGAGAACACGACAAAATGAAATCAGACAAAAACCAATAGGGTGATGTATTAGATGCTAAAACCCTACTAAAAGACCAATAAGTTTAAAAAAAAAAAAAGTGGATACAATGAATGAGACATTAAAATTGCATAACATCATAGGAAGAACGAAATGGCAGTAGAACTTTTAAGAGTTGTATACCATGACGTAGATGGCTATAAAGGAGAAAAGGACTGTGAGAATCATTGCGAAATCTATGCTACTGCTGCCTTGAGGCTGAGGTAAAGGTGTTTGCAGCTGAGGCTGTGGACTTCCAGCGTTCTAATGCTGCAAATCCATGGCTGCTTTTGCACTCCAAGTCACCAAGAGGAACCCCTTAGTTTCTGTTTGGTTATCCTCGGCATGGAAAATGAAAAAGGAGACATCGAATTTTGGGGAGACGTTTTGCAAGGTTGGAGCCATCGATTCCGTTTTCTATTCGTCTAGACGTTTTCATCAATTTTTTTAATTTTTTTTTTTATAAAACAACAGCTGATGTGGCAAAAAGCCATGTCAACAGTGTGCGCAATTTGCACAAGAAGTTGACTGAGCGTAGCAGAACTCTGGTCAGTTAGCCCCATTACGCACATGTGAGTTGACATCTTTTTTTCTTCCTCAGTATATTGTACAAAAATTAGGAAAATATCTCTTGTTTTTTCTCTTGCAGTCTAGAAGGAAAGGAAAACTGATGCCTCTGCATGAAGATCTTCTGCCATTGCGATTATCGTCCACCACGAAAAACAACACAAGAAATGCTAAAGTTCCAATATAACAAAATTTAAAAATATCTAATAAATCACCTGGAATAGAAGGCTTTTGGACACAAGGTAAAGTACAGAACTAGAAAGAAAATGAGTTCTGATAGGCAGTGTCACATTTTTGGCAATATTTTATGAATTGTCTGTAAGAGGGGGAAAACGGAAATCATATGGCATTTAAATGTATTTTTGTTTGAAAAGTATGCGAGTCCGTAAGATCTCCTTGAAAATAAAAATTGGAAAACCATCCTGAACCAGACTGGACCAGTATGTTCGGTCTGGTGCAAAACCAATTTGTCCCAGTACCAGTGTCGTTTTTTCAAAATCGATTCCAAATCGGTTTGGTTCTAATTTTATTTTTTTTTTGTTTTTTTGTTTTATACATCGGACTGGTTCAAATATACTTATATGATTTTTTTTATATTATATACATTATATGCTAAATTTTTAATTAATATAGCATGAAATTTTAAAATCTTAAAATTCATGTATAATAATCTAAAAACATAAAATTAATATAACATAAAATCTTAATCTTAATCTTAAAAACAAGAACATTAATATTAAGTTATTAATATAAACTAGTTTTGACATATATATATATATTATATTAAGGATAAATACATTTTATGGCATAATAAATTATAATATATTTTCTTTTTGATAAATACATTTATACACATTTGATCATATACACTCATATAAAAGTTGTATAGTGTAACTTATATATATATATATATATATATATATATATATATTAATAAAAGAGAAGGTAGTCACATGTCCAAAAGTGACCCTTGCCCAAGTTTATTAATAAGCCCTCACTTTTGACGGAGGAAAACCGTAGTTACAGTCTCAGTACTTGATCTTTACAAAAAAAAACTATTGAACTAAAAACTCAAGTACTCAAAACAATACAAAAGACACAAAAAACATAAAGGTACATTACCAAACATTTCATTTTGACTTAGCATTTTCGAATCGGAAAAATCTACTTGCAAGCAAGTTCGTGCACCAATTCGTG
The DNA here is from genome assembly GCA_961763995.1 of Juglans cinerea. Taxonomy (NCBI): domain Eukaryota; kingdom Viridiplantae; phylum Streptophyta; class Magnoliopsida; order Fagales; family Juglandaceae; genus Juglans; species Juglans cinerea. The sequence continues at coordinate 28,916,747 of CAUIVZ010000006.1, read as the reverse complement.
CACCGATATTAATATATAATGTATATGTTTACTGAAACGATGTGAATTAAAGATAAAAATAATTTTCATGATATAGGAGATTTTATTCTTCTCTCAAAATATTTTTTTTAAATAAAAAAAATTATCGGTACGCGATATGGTGCACAAACTCGCTTGTACCTAGCAAAACTCTTTCGAATCTGAGGTAGGCCACATGCATCTGTTCTGATTATCCCTTTTAACAAATGTGGATGCTCCGTTTGACCTATCCATACATGGGACACCCCACTACTTCCAAGTCTTGCCAAATAATCAGCAGCCTTATTTCCTTCCCGATATATATGACTCACAACAAAGTTAATCTCCCCTAACATTCTAACTATTTCTTCCCAAAAATCCTCAAGATACCAAAGAGTACATCTTCCATTCTTAATCCAATTCACTACTATTAAGGAATCCATCTCTATAACAAGATTCTCATATCCCCATTGCTTACAATGTGTAAGACCAGCCCATAGAGCCATAACTTCCGCAAGATTATTACTCCCATGCCCATATGACTCTGAAAAAGCACATACCACTTTCCCTAATTCATTCCTAACTACTCCACCTGCACCCAACATTTCCGGATTATTCCGACTACTACCATCTACATTCATTTTAAGCCACCCTCTATTTAGCTTTTCCCATTTAACTACCTTCAAAACTTCCTTCTTTCTCTCAATAATAGGTATACTCAAAGATTTTAACACCTTAATATCATTAACCAGCAAACGAGAGACCTTATTAATTTTAATACCAACCCACTGAATCCAATATTTAACCCATCTCCATAAAACATGGATCTTTTCTTTCTTACCTTCCATTCTTGCTTTACACCTCCACCTCCATAAACTCTAGGAAATTATTACCGGGACAAATCCAATTAACATACCAAGTTGAGATGATTTTGAAGCTCTCCGAAACCAAGCCTCAATTGTTGCTTTCCAAGACCTATTTGGGACAAACGGAAGACCCAACATATTCGAGCTGAATTTCCAAATGGTCGACGCTATGTACCCACTATACAACACATGATCAAACTCCTCTATGGCACCTCTTTCACAACACTCACACTTGGACACTAACGGAACTCCCAAATTCCTTATTCGATCATCCACACTCAGACTTAAGTTAAAGGCCTTCCACATGAACACATACATCTTTTTAGGAATAGCAGCATTCCATATCCACTCCGTCCATTCAAAATTATTATTCCTCTCCCGAACAAGATTCCAAGCACTCCTGGATGTAAATGAACCCTCTGAATTACCCAACCATACAAGCTTATCTTTTCCTAACCTTTGACCCTTAATTTCATTAGTAATTTCTGCCGCTTTCCCTACCCCTACTAATTGCTCCAAATAATTCACATTCCAACTATTATTCAACATAACCTGATTTACTTTCAAGTTCAACTCACCCACAATCGGACAACTCTCCTTCAAAGGCCCAAAACTCATCCACTTATCCTTCCAAAAATACACATTCCCCTCACGAATTCTCCACTTAGAATGCAAGAGTACAAATTTCAATTCTTTAGCTACAGATTTCCAGAAACGGGATCCTCTTTCTATATTAATATCCAACGGATGCACACCATGCATATATTTTGCACTAAAATACTTTTGCCAGATAGAATCAGCACATAAAAAATTCCATGCAAATTTGGAATGTAATGACCTTTGAACATCAATTGATTTCCTCAACCCAATCCCTCCCTCCTCCACCGGACTGCAAAGCTTATCACATTTAATCCACTTTCTCTTTGGATTCCCATTAACCAACCCCCAAAAAAATGTACTTAAAATTTTATTAATCTGATTATAAACCATTTTTGGAACATGCAACACTGAAAGCAGATGTATTGGCATACTTGATAATACCTGTTTTAAAAGAATCAATCTCGCCCCAACGGATAGAAACTTTATTTTCCAACCCTCAATCCGGTTACGAATTCTTTGAACAATATCTTGAAAATGTATCGACTTCAATCTTCCTGAGACAATTGGAACCCCTAAATACTTGAAAGGAAACACCCCTTCCGAGAATTTAGTAATAGCTAAGATAAGTCTTCGTCTAACACCATTAATATGCTTAGAAAATAAGATATGAGACTTAGCATTATTTACCTGTTGACCAGACCAAGAAGCATATATATTCAACACACCAATAATTTCCAGAATAGAAGATTTCCCTCATTAGAAAAAATTATCATATCATCAGCATATAATAAATGTGAGACTATAGGACTATGTCTTGGAAGAGAATAATACTTTACTTTTCCTTCTTCATACTTCTTTTTAATCAAACGGGAAAGTACTTCCTCTACTAAAATAAATAAGTACGGAGATAAAGGATCACCTTGTCGTAAACCCCTTCCACCCTTAAAGAACCCCTTTGTTGTGCCATTCATTACAATCGAATACCAAGGTGTGGTAACACATTGCCTCAAAAGCTGTCTAACTTTCAGAGAAAAACCAAATCCTTCCAATACATAAAATAAAAACTCCCAATCAATCGTATCATATGCTTTTGCAAAATCAATTTTCATCAAAATATTACCTCCTCTGACTTTTTTATTGATGTCATAAATTAGCTCCTGAGTAAGACTGATATTTTCAAATATACTTCTACCTGAAAGAAAAGCTCCTTGCTCCTTTGAAATTATTCTACTAAATAGCACTGAAAACCGGTTCACTAGAATCTTAGCGCATATTTTATAAATCACAGAACAAAGACTAATCGGTCTAAAATTCCCAAATGACGTTGGATTCTGGATTTTAGGGATTAAAACAATATAAGATGCAGTATAAAACCGTGGAAGTTCTGTCCCGCTAAAAAAATCCGTAATTGCTTCAAATACATCTTCTTTCACTAAAGACCAACAATGTTGATAGAACCCTGATCTAAAACCATCCGGACCAGGACTACTATCTTTAGGAATAGAAAAAAGAGCATTTTTAACTTCCTCCATCAAAGGAGGACCACTAAAAATATTATTTTCCTCTTGCGATACTTCACCTGAAATTAAATCATCCAAATTTGGCAAAGTACTCGACTGAGTGGCCTTGAAAAATTCCTCAAAATAAACACAAGCCTCCTCATGAATGACTGCTGGAGAACTAAGAACCCTACCATCCGACATTTTCATTTCCATTACTACATTATGTTTCCTGGATTGTATTGCTTTAAAAAAAGAAGATGAAGCTTCACCCTGTAAAATCCAATCATGCTTAAACTGTTGAGCAAGTCGATCTTCCTCCCTTTTTAACCAAACATCTAGCTCCATCTTATTTACTAAAACATCCATTTCAACATCTTCTGAAAACCTATCTTGCAAACTAGCTTCCCCTTCTTCCACTTTGTTTTCTAAATTTTTAATATGTCTACCAGTCCAACCAAATATATTTTTATTCCACGTTCTAAGTACTTGTTTTAATCTTTTCAATTTTTCTGCTAACTTCCACAAACCAGTTCCACAAACTCCCCCCTCCCAAGAACTCGATACACATCTCCAAAAATCCTCATGAGTAGTCCACATAAAATGAAATTTAAAAGAAGAAGGGCCATACCTGGACAAAGCAGCCGAAAGACCCAATAACATGGGAGAATGATCTGAAGACCTCCTAGGCAGGTACTGGTTATGCACTGCAGGGAACACTTCCAGAAACTTCAGGTTGCACATAGCTCTGTCAAGCTGTGCCCATGATCGAGCCATCCCCGATTGCCCATTGCACCATGAAAACTTATTTCCTATAAACGGCATTTCCACCAGTCCACCAGCATCAATAAATGAGGAAAACTCCTCCATTGCCATGAGAAGCCACGGGCCTCCACCACGCATCTCACTATCATTCCACAAAATATTGAAGTCCCCCAAAATCACATGAGGCATCTGTACAACATTTACATTAAGCAAATCCTCCCATAAAACTCGTCTATCTAGATACCGACACTTTGCATATACAGTTGATATCAAAATGTTTGAATTAATCATCAGAGCTAAATACTGATCCGAGCCTCCCACAACATGCACCTGTATCCCAGCAACCCAGAAGCATCAAAGCTTCCCAGCCTTATCCGCATTAGAGATGCACGCACTAAACGAAAAATAATCACACCAGTAACTCAGTTGACTATCATCCCGAAAAGGTTTCGCAAGAAATAAAACACAAGGCTAATGTACACGAACTAGCTTCCGTAATCTCTTCTTCGACGTTCCAATTCCTCTTAAATTCCAAAACATAACTTTCTTCATCATTGAATTTGTTTAGAGGGCCTGCTTGGAACCCGTGTTGAGCTTCGTAACCTTCGTGTAAAATTTACTTTCTTTTTTGATAACTCAGAATCAGAGTTTCCGTCCTTCTCCTTCCCTGGATGCGCCACCTCCATCTCATCCTCAGATTTTGATTCCATACCAAGATGATCTTGGTCAAAAACCACCAGTTGCAAGTCCTCAGAACTAGAAGCCCATGTACCTCCTATTTGCTCCATATCAGACCCCACCACAGGTTGCAGAACTTGGTCATTACCCATAACCAAAACCAAGTCTTTTTCCGCTCCACTTGATTCTACCAACATTGTCACATCTATCCCAGATTCTAAAGCCCCAACTACTTCCCGATCACTCTCAGTTTCTCCCTTATCAATCTCAGCATCTAAAGACACCACCCCTTCATTACTTCCATCCTTTAACTCATTTTCCTCTACATTATGAATTACCAAAACAGAGGATGTCTCGATAGCCTTACCTGATGAATCTTTTGCCGTATTAACCGCATCCTCCTTCTCCTTAGGAACCCAAACTCGGTTAGATTTAATATTCCTCAAGTTCTTGTAGTCCTTCCCTTCCTTGAACTTAGTCTTACATGTTTTCAAATTATGTCCTTGCACTTTACAGCAAGAACAAAAGGCTGGTAGAGTTTCATAGTCAACTTCTTGGAATATACTTGTAGGCTGTCTTGGCGTTCCAATCCAAAAGGAAGATATTGGCTCTTGATCAATATTCATAAGGACACAAACTCGCGCACCATCAATTCTTGTTGCACACTTCGTTGCATTATCCCTACGTAAAAATGTACCTATCGGAGCCACTATATTCCTGAGGTATGATTCTTGATAAAGATTCGGTGGAAGGCCAGGTAGCATAAGCCACACTGGCACTTGCGCAGGTTCCTCATCTTCTTGGAACTCCACTGTCCAATGAAATGCCCGGTATTCAGCCCCTTCAATATCACAGCTTTCCCTTGATAAAGCTTTCAGGAAATCTTCTTCATTCGAGAAGCGTACAAAAACATTTCTTGGCCGGCGCATCACAGATACCACAGGCTGCGTCGAAAGACCCCATCGGCTATGTATAAAACCTCTAATATGATCCAGAGAAGGCCTCTGTCGCAGGAACTTCAAGACTAATGAAAATCGAAACGGAACCGCAGATCGATCCAGCTCTTCCTTTGTAAACTACACTGACCTCCGGGATAGCCTGAGGCAGAGTTTTCAATAAGTCCACAAAAGTCCTCTGCCGGACTGGAAGACGTGGTGGGGGTTGGGAACCCCCTGCCTCAGCCATGCGCTTCCGTGAAGCCACTCCCTAGTCAGGGAGCAGAACCTCACACATAAGGCTTAGGACGAACGTAGTCCTGCTTGGAGCGTCGTAGCGTAGCTTGTATCGTCGTGTATTCTTAATTTCTTATTGTGGAAAAAATTAATATAGTAGTATAGTTAAATTTATAGTAGTATAGCTTATAGTAGTATAGTTAAATTTAATACTATACTAGTATGTGTTAATTAATATAATTATTACAAAATAATGTACGTATACTACAATATAAATTGACTAATAGTTTTAGTATATGTAACAATCATATTATCACTAACATATATAATGAAATATATAAATATGTTAGACACTAACCTATAGTATTTGCTTAGCATAATAAGTTTATCTCACTAATTAGTAATTATACTATATTATTACTAGCATATAGTATTAGTAGATTACTATATAAATATTTTTATATCAAAATATCACAATATATATATATAGTATTAGTCTACTATTAGTAATTAATGTACTATATATAAATAACTATATAAATCACTATAGTATTAATAGTTAAACTAATACTATATCGCTATAGGATACTTTTATATATATATATAATAATACTAATACTAATTAAGTATACTAATACCAACAGTACTGATAGTTTAGTTATATTATACTATAGCTATAATATTATAATATCATAGTATATATATCATTTACTAATACTAATAAGTTAATACTAATGACTAATAAGTTAATCTCAATACTAGTATAATTAGATAATAATGAATTATTATTATTATTATTATTATTATATATTAATAATAAATAATAAATTCTAATAATTGAAATTAGTGTTGAAAAAATTATACAAATCATAAATCAAAACAGGAAAAATTTGACTGAACCGGACTGGAACCGGAAATGTCGGTTTTGGTGATGAATTGGTCCGGTATCGGTTATTCAATTCTCAAAATTGGTATATACCGATTTGATTGTAAAATATATCTAAAATCAAACTGAACCGGACTGGTTAGACCCTAACTCTCTTTTCATTTCTACAAGGCCGTAAGCTCTCTTTACAAATTTCAAAATTTCTAGTGTTTCTAGGAACACCATTGATATGAGTTCGTTTTTGACTTCCAAAAAGAACCCTAACATGAGTTAGGCTTTTTTACTTCACCCTTGACATGGTGGGGTAGACGTCACGTGCACCTTGGAGTTAATGCACCAAGGTTGTTCCCAAGTGTTTTTCTAACATCCTATCTAAAATCCTATCCAAAGGTTATGTTAATTCGAGTCAAGTCTTTGTTTTCTTCTCGAAAAATCAACTCAAGTCGAGTCGAGTCAAGAAAATATGTCCAAATTTATATGAATGTTTGCCATTCTTTCTTGCGAGGCTTTAGGCCGTGCTTCTTTCTTGCTTGCTTTAAGCCATGGTTGTTGGGAACTGTTTTTTTCTTGCGATGGTTAATTTAGGCCATCATGTTAGGGAATAAACAAACACACTGCAGATTAGGTGGTTAATACTCAACTAGATCGAGCAGTTGTATGCTCCTCCAGCAATTTTTCATACATAATACTACATTTTCCTCGTTGGTTTGGAAGGGTTTTGTCACGTTTGGTTTACTTGATTTTGAGAAAGGAAAAATAGAAAATATTTGAGAAATTTCTTAGATATAATATTAATAAGTTTTGTGAAAGGAGAAAGAATTTTGAATAATTTATTTTTAAATCAATTTTGTATTTAGATTTGTAAAAATAGATAATAAAACTGAAAAGTTGTTTGAATATATATTTTGTTTGAATAATTCTTATTTTGGTTTTTCTATTTGGATAATAATCGGATAAAAAATTTAGATAATTTTTTTTCTAGAGTTAAAGAAAATTAATTTTATTTTGAATAATCTTTTAAGAAAAAAAAACTTAAAAAATAAGGAAAACTAAACATGGCGAATCGGCGATCTTATCGTCTTTACTATGGGCTCCTACTGAGGACAACCGTCATATTTTTATAATGCCATGTTAGCATAAGGAAATAGGCAAATATATTACGAGAAAATATATTTGTAATTGTGAATTGTGCAACCACAGTGTAATCGTTTTGAAAAAAGTAAATAAAATATTGGATCCATATGAAAAAAATTATTTTTTTAATAGTGGACTCCACTCTTTTTCAAAACGATTACACGGCGGTTATACATTTCACAGTTATATGTAGAATTACTTATATATTATTGATCTACTTTATCTTATTGGTGGAAACTGTAACTTTACACGTTGGTAATTTTACAAAATAAAAAAAGTCATTTTATACTTATCGTGGAGAAGTCATTTTTTAATCTTTGTGTAATAATCATATCTTGATTTTTCTGATTCCAACCCACATTTTATATGGAGCTCCATGTATCAGTCGTAAATGACACTCTCTAACCTATGGCGAAAAATATTTCCTTCATCCTTGCCTTCTCCTTGTCATGCATCTTCAAACAATCGAGCATTACAGTATACCGTGAAGGCATGAGAAAGCGTGGCTCTAAAGTGTGACAATTTGCCATTTTTTCTCTTGATTGGTCATGAGTCTTGTCTACGTATTTTAAATATTGAAGTTGTGTTTTTAAATATAGCGAGTGATTTTTAAAGCGAGCCCAGTATTTTAAAACCCTCGAAATATTTTTAATGTTTAAAAAATATTTTAAATAGGGGTTTTTCAGTATTATTGAACTAAGCTCGATTTTAAAGTAGGCCTCTTAGATTTTGGAAGCCGCAAAAGTATTATAATTGTAGAAAAAATATTATGAGATTTAAATTACGTTAAAAACTCTATTTTATTAGATTATTTTATTGTCTTAAAAATATTTAACAAATTTCATCATTTTAATTAATGATGAAATAATAGTATAAAGTTGATATTAATTTTTGATATTGTATTTATATTTGATCTAGATATTTTAGTTAGTTTATTTCAGTGTTTAATCTCCACTGTTGGATCTAGGTTAAGAATCCTAAATGACGGGTCTAGATTAAATACCTAAGAGGAAACCCTCGATCCCTCATTTTTCCTTTTTACTCTCTCTCTTCCCTCCCTCTCATGCCGCACGTCTTCCCCCTCCCTCACCCGATTTTTTCCTCTTAGCCCAGCAGCGCCGTCGACTGCCTTTGTCGCGCCGCACCTTTACCACCTCACAAGCCTCCTCCTTCTCCGTTGGACCCAGCCTTCCTTACACCTCCCTCTCTCTCTCTCTCCACCTCACCAAATCAAGCCTCGAAACAACCCCATCTCTCTCTCGATTTTCTTTGTTGCTACTACAGTAGCCCCTTACCTCGTCGGACCACCCTTCTCCTCCCCTTGCCCCCACGACCTCTTCTCCAAGATGTAGCTCCCCGATCGACCTCCCCTCTCACGCAGTCTCTCTCTATCTCATGGGTTCTTGTTGTCGCATGACCCTCTAGTATATTGTACAAAAATTAGGAAAATATTTCCTGTTTTGCAGTCTAGAAGGAAAGGAAAACTCATGCCACTCCGTGAAGATCTTACGCCATTGCGATTTTTATCCACTCCGAAAAGCAACACAACAAATACTCAAGTCCCAATATAAAAATAAAAATAAAACTATCTAATAAATCACCTGGAATAGAAGGGGCTTTTGGACACAAAGTTAAAGTATAGAACGAGAAAGAAAATGAGTTCAGATAGGTTTTCGGTAAAATTTTATGAATTGTTTGTAAGAGGGAGAAAACGGAAGCATATGGCATTTCTAATTAATATAACGGGAAACTTAAAAATCTTAAAATTGTATAATAATCTAATAATATGAAATTAATATAACATTTGATATTGCATGAAATAAATATTAATCTTATAAATCTTATTATAATATTTTATATAATATATAAGTTCTAATTTTATAACATAAAATTAATATAAAATAAAATCTTAATCTTAATCGTAATCTTAAATATGAACATTAATATTAAGTTATTAATATAAACAAATTTTTATATATATATATATATATTATATTTAGGATAAATAATTTTTATGGCATAATAAATTATAATATATCTTTTGGAGAAATACATTTCTAAACATTTGATCATATATACTAATATAAAAGTTGTATAGTGTAACTTATATAGACTATAGTACTATAATTAAATTCATTATTATACTAGTATGTGTTAATTAATTTAATTATTATAAAATAATATACACTCATATTTTTATAATGCCATGTTAGCATCATATAAATGGCAAATACATTATTGATATACTTTATCTTATTGGTGGAAACTGTAATTTTACTAATTTTACAAAATAATATAAAAAAGAAAAGAAAGAAGTAATTTAACACTTTTATTGGTGGAAACTGTCAGTACCCACTCTCTGGCCTAAGCAGTTCCATACATTAATGTATTTTATCTTTGTGTAATAATCATATCTTGATTTTTCTGATTCTAACCCATTCCAGGGGTTTGTGGAAAGCATTGGCTCTTGACTAAAGTGATCAGATAAGCAGCACATGCTTAACAGCTTGCATGAGGGGTAGTGCCACTAAAGCAAGTCAAAGTCTACTAACATTTTCCACAAGTGGGGTTTGGCTGCTTTAATTAAAAATCAAAACTTTCAAGTGACAAAACTACCACAAAGTCGATTTTTTCAGTAAAAACAAGGATTTTAAGCACGTACCAATCATGTTAAACACACTTATGGGTTGCAAAATCAATAATGACACAAAACAGGGGAAGATGGATAGTTTTTAGGAAACTAGCCTCCTGTTTTAAAAAGGATTTTTTATTTTTTTAATTTTTTTTTTAAGAATCCCTGTTCTGGTTCTTATTTACTTGGCAAGGATGGAAAATTCCAGCCCCACGGTAGGTAACATCTCATCAAAGATGCTGGACTAAACTTGCAATTATTGCTCAACGAGAGTTCCCTTTATGTGGAAAATTTTCAGATGTGACATTCTTTGAATTTTCCTTGGTTTGATGTTTGAACGTCCCACCATTGGATGTGTATTTTTCTCATCTTTCTCCAGTTTTCATCTATTTATTAGCTCATTGTTCAGATCAGAATTTCAGACTAGAGCAAAAGCCAGAGCCAAAAGAACTGAACCTCCTCCTGTAATGACGAAAGCAGCTCCAATATTTATCCATTTCTCTTTCTACGTCACATTTTTCCTCTTTCTCACCCATGCAAACTCCCAAGCTCAAGAACAAGGAATCTTACTAAACCTGAAACAAATTTGGGGAAACCCAGAATCTCTTAGACATTGGATTCCAACAAACTCCTCCTCCCATTGTTCCTGGCCTGAGATCACTTGCTCCAACGACTGTATCATTGGGTTATCTTTCAAAGATTACAATATCAATGGAACAGTCCCACCCTTCATTTGCAACCTCAAGAACCTCACAACATTTGATGTTTATAACAACAATTTCCACTCAACGGAGTTCCCGAGAGCTCTCTACAACTGCTCCAAGCTGGAAATTCTTAACCTCTCGCAGAACTACTTTTATGGTGCAATCCCTGATGACATTCACCGCATGTCTCAGCTTCGAGAGCTCGACCTCAGTGGCAACAACTTCGACGGTAACATCCCAGCATCTATCGGGCAGTTGACAGAATTGAAGAAACTCATTCTTGTCCAGTGTCTGTTTACCGGTACTTTCCCGCCAGAAATTGGAAACCTGTCCAATCTTGAGAGACTAGAATTGGCCTATAATTCCAAGATGGTGCCAACCTTGCCTTTGGAGTTCGGAAAGTTGAAGAAGCTCAAGTTTTTATGGATGGCCGGGACGAATTTGATCGGGGAAATCCCCAACACGATTGGAGAAATGGCAGCTCTGGAGCATTTGGATTTGTCACAAAATAACATGACCGGGAAGATCCCTGATAGTTTGTTTATGCCAAAGAATCTAACAATTGTTTACCTTCACAAAAACAAATTGTCCGGAGAGATTCCTCGGGTGGTCGAGGCTTTGAACCTCGATGTCATCGATCTCTCAGAAAATATTTTGACAGGGACAATTCCCGATGATTTTGGAAAGCTCAAAAATTTGACAGGTCTGGCTTTGTTTCTCAATCAGTTATCTGGAAAAATCCCAGATAGCATTGGTCGTCTTCCGAGGCTGAAAAATCTCAACTTATATAACAACAATTTTTTAGGGAGTTTGCCTCCAGAACTAGGGAGGTATTCTATGTTGGAAAGGCTTTGGGTTTCAACCAACAAGCTTATAGGCCAGTTGCCAGAACACTTATGTGACAATGGGAAGTTGGTGGAAGTGGTAGCTTATAAAAACCAGCTCGTTGGAGAATTGCCCAAGTCACTTGGAAATTGCAGCAGTTTGGAATTAGTCAAGATATACAGAAATAAGTTTGTTGGGAATATTCCAAGTGGTCTTTGGACATCATCAAATCTGAAAATGTTGATGCTAAGTGATAATTCTTTTACAGGCGAGCTTCCTGAGAGATTGGCATGGAATCTTTCACGATTGGAGATGAATAACAATAGGTTTTCGGGTAAAATTCCACAGGGAGTGTCTTACTGGAGGAATTTGTTGGTTCTCATGGCTAGTAATAACCACTTCAACGGCACAATTCCTCAAGATCTTTCTCGTTTGACAATTCTTTTGCTTGATCGAAACCAACTTTCGGGCTCCTTTCCATTAGATATTAATTCATGGAAATCGCTGATTACTCTAAACCTCAGCCGAAATGCAATCTCTGGTCAAATTCCAGAGGAACTTGGTTCCTTACCAGGCCTTACTGAATTGGACTTGTCAGAAAACCAGTTGTCTGGCCTAATTCCATCAAAACTTGGCCACCTGAAGCTCACTTCACTCAATCTGTCTTCAAATCATCTGACTGGAAGCATCCCAAGTGAATTCGAGAATGGTGTATATGCCAATAGCTTCTTGAAAAATCCTAATCTTTGTGCTAATAGACCATCTCGATCCCTTAATCTCCAGAATTGCAGTTCGCGCCGCCAAAATTTGAGCAAAACTTCTTTCCAATTAATTGCTTTGATCATAGGTTTGGTGGTAGCAGTTCTTCTAGGTTTATTTATTTCATTCTTTGTGATCATAAATTACAAAAAAAGAAAGCATGGATTGCATTCGGCATGGAAGCTCATCTCATTCCAAAAGCTGAATTTCACAGAATCAGACATTTTGTCAGGATTGACAGAAAATAACCTGATTGGCTCTGGTGGATCAGGTCAAGTATATCGTGTTGTTGGTCATCGTTCAAGTGATATTGTTGCTGTGAAGAAGATTTGGAATAACAGAAAGCTAGAAGAAAAACTTGAAAAGGAATTTCTGGCAGAAGTCAAAATACTTAGTTCAATTCGACATGCCAACATCGTGAAGTTGCTTTGCTGCATCTCCAATGATAATTCAAAACTTCTTGTCTATGAGTATTTGGATAACCGTAGCCTGGATCGCTGGCTGCATAGGAAAAGTAGAGGAACAACATTTTCAAGTGCAGTCAGTCATGTTGTCTTGGATTGGCCTAAGAGGTTGCATATAGCACTTGGAGCTGCCCAGGGGCTCTCCTATTTGCACCATGACTGCTCACAACCCATTGTTCATCGAGATGTGAAGTCAAGCAACATCCTTTTAGATCTCAATTTCAATGCACAAATAGCTGATTTTGGTCTAGCAAAGATGTTGGTCAAGGAGGGAGAACCGGCTACAATGTCAGCCATGGCTGGTACTTTTGGCTACATAGCTCCAGGTGTGTGACAATATAGATTTCCAAGTTTCCTTTTATTGATTATGTTTTCCTTTTTTTCCATCACCAGAAGTTTGCTTAGTTTGTGTTGTTGAATTGAAATGCAGAGTATGCTCGCACAACAAGAATTAATGAGAAGATCGATGTTTATAGCTTCGGGGTTATCCTTCTGGAACTGACAACTGGAAGGAAAGCCAATGATGGTGATGAACATACATCCCTAGCCCAGTGGGCATTGCGACACATTCAAGATGGAAAACCAATTGTTGATGCCTTGGATGAGGAGGTCATGGAACCTTGTCACTTGAATGAAATGTGTCATGTTTTCAGACTTGGACTCTATTGTACTGGCACACAGCCTTCTACCAGACCATCCATGAAAAGGGTTCTTAACGTTTTGCTCCAATGCAGCCAGCCAGTCAAAAATGAAGAGAAGAATGCGGCAACTGAGATGTTTTTCCCTTCCTAAGGAATTCAAAGCCAAATGAGGATGTTGAGCATTGTTCAAGAGAAATAAAAGACTAGATCCTCTATGGTTTAGGGCTAAGCACCAACCAAGTCGAAGTCTATGTGCCCATCCTCAGACTCCAAGATGTTCATCGTCCACTCCAACTCCGACTTCGACTTGTCGGAGCGGAGTCGGATCTTGGGCTTTTTTTTTTTTTTTTTTTTGCTGTTTCCAACTTCATAATTGTTACACTTTTTAAAAAGGAATTTTTTGTGTGAGCTTTTAAATTTATTTTTTTTTTCAAAAATTACAATCTAAAGTAAATAATTCACTTTTGCTTCAATTTTTCTCAAACTATAACAAAAAAATAAAACTAACTAAAAACAAGTAACATACTAACATGCTTCAAAAAATTAAGCAAAAAAATTTAAAAAGGACTAATAACTATAATAAACATCCACTCTCATAATCCATCTTCCACATCCAACTAATCGCTACAATAAACATCCACACCCATCATCCATCAACCACATCCAAAATCATCCACTGGACCACACCCACCATCCACATCGATCATAATAATATTTTCTTACAATGAGTACAACTGCCATTTTGAAAGTTCCAATTCTGACAAAAAAAGAAACCTAACATTTTCTAAGTGCCAACAAAATTAAATGTTTCCAACAACAAATATAATTTCCCGACAAGGCAACAACTAAACCAAAATACTTTAAATGTTCCAAGTGCCACACTGCCATTCCAACTTCCAAGCTGCCCAGGGGCTCTCCTATATGTACCATGATTGCTCACTACCCATTGTTCATTGAGATGTGAAGTCAAGCAACATCCTTTTTTTATCTCAATTTCAACGCATGAATAGCTGATTTTGGTCTAGCAAAGATGTTGATTAAGGAGGGAGAACTGGCTACAATGTTAGAGTGGCTGGCTCTTTTGGCTACATAGCTACTGGTGTATAACTATATAAATTTTCAAGTTTCCTTTTATTGATGATGTTTTCCTATTTTTCCATCACCAGAAGTTTGGCTTAGCTTTGTGTTGTTGAATTGAAATGCATAGTATGCTCAGACAACTAGAACTAATGAGAAGATCAATGTTTGCAATTTCGGGATTATCCTTCTAGAACTGACAACCAGGAGGAAATTCAATGATGGTGATGAATACACATCCCTAGACAAATGGGCATTGTGACACATTCAAGATGGAAAACCTATAGGTGATGCCTTGGATGAAGAGGTCAAGGAGCCCTGTCACTTAAATGAAATGTGTCATGTTTTCAGACTTGACTCCATTGTATTGGTACATAGCCTTCTACCAGGCCATCCATCAAAGCGGTTTTGAAGGTTTTGCTGTAGTGCAACCAGCCAGTCAGAAATGGAGAGAATAATGCGGCAACTGAGATGCTTTTTGTAATACCCAATGCCCAAGCCCACGACCCAAGCTCAAAAAGATCCTAGCCCAGAAGACCCACAGGATGTCACTTTCGGGAAAGACTTCTTCTCCTTTTCGTTTCTTTTCCTCCGAACCCACGCTCCATCACTGACTGTTTCTTTACCCCCCGAAATCTTCTCCTCCTGTTAGCTGCTCCCCCATTTTTTCTTCCATGAATCCCACTTTTTACCCATGCCCCTTCAGTTTAATTTTCTTTTCTTCACCCTCAAATTATCTTCTCAATATACGCTCTCTCTCTGTAATACCCCGCTTATTCCTTCTTACGTACGCTTCTCTCTTTCTGACGTATGTTCTTTATGACCTAAGCAAATCCTGAGGGCAGAAATTATGTGATTCATCTGCCCTTCTATCTAGTGACTGCGAGACTTGTCTTTTGTGTCGAACCCCGATGGCGTGTTTCGAAAGATGTGCGACTTCTAGGGCACGCCTAATGTTTTAAATGTGCTGGAAATATTTATAAAGAATATTTCCAGTGTTATTGAACTAAACTTGATTTTAAGTACGACAATTATAATATTCTTGAAGAGCTCCAAAAATATTATAATTGCCACAATTTAATATATTATGGGATTTAAATTATGTTGAAAGCTTTTATTAATTAAATGGTTTTATTCTCTTTAATATTTTAAGTGAGACTTCATCATTTTATTAATGATGAAGGAATATTATTTTATAAACTAAAGTTAGTTTAAATAATATTCTACCTTAATTATTCTAAGCGCTTTTAATTAAGTTAATAGTTAATGCATTTGAAATCAGTGCTTGAGATCCATCATTAGATCGTTACGTGGATCCCCAGATGAAGTGACTGGGTTAAATACCCAGACCCTTCTCTTTCTTCCTCACTTTTCCTCAGCTCTCTCTCTCTCTCTCTCCTCCCTCTCCACAGCTTACGCTGTACGCAGTCCATCTCCATGCGGAACTGCTCCATGCCTCAGCCCGGTGCCGCCGTGCTTCGCCAGACCTCACCGCCGGCACCACCAGCTCCACCTCACTCTGGCGAGCCTTTCTAGCCCAGCCCCTCTCTCTCACGCTCTCCCTTTCTCCCTTTCGGAAGTGCAAAGCCCGAACGGGCTTGGTGTCCATTGCGCCGCCGTGCGCCACCCAATGGCGCCACCACCTCCACGGCAGCTTCCTCTTCTACCGGCCATCACCCTCCAGCGAGCTCAGGCCCTCCTATGCAGTCACCTTCCCTGTCGCACGGACAAGAGACCCATGCACGGCCTCACCGTGCGTGGCCTCTAGCACCACCGTACGTGGCACCCACGGCCACCAAGCACTGCCATGGACCTCCCCTTCCCTCCCCCTTCCTCCTCCACGTGACCCATGACCAGTAGCCCTCCTCCACCGCACGGGCTTCCCTCCCTCACATGCACGGGTTGCACGCCTCCCACCGCCATGCAACGCCACCCACGGCGTGTAACCATAATCTTCAGCTTCCTAAGGCCACCACCAAGCCATCACAATCACCCATTGTCCCGATCTGCCACCCATCGACGCACACTCTCTCTCACTCTCCCATGGCTTCTCCTCCACCGTGCGGCCAGATACGCCGCCGTGAGTCACCGTGGTGCCACCTTGATGCCACCAAGAGTTCCACCGCACCTCCCTTAGCCGAACCCTAGGTCCAAACCACCACTTTATGTGGTGGGTAGTCATTGCACGTGATGGACAGCCACTGTACACTGCTAGATCCGCCGTGTTATGCTCCTTGCCACCATCACAAGGCCACCACGAGCCCTTCCAAGAACACATCTAGCAATCCAAATGCCTAACAGTCACCGTACGTGGTTTAGCCACCACGTACGACCCTTCTGACGTCTTCGACCATGACGGTCAACAAGCAATGCACGGGTTATCCCATTGATGGTATAACTCTCTATCCCTCGTAATTATGTTAGATATTGATTAGTTGACTAGGTTGTGGACTGTGCTGTTAGTACTTGTGGAGTTGTGGTATTGTGATGTGGTGCTGTGTATTGAAGTGTTGGGCAATCTGTGTAGTGTGGTGATGTGGGGTGATGCGTATGTGAAATGTTGGGCATATCTGTGTTGTGTGGAGGTGTATTGTGCCGTGTAGTGTGCTGTGAAGTGTTGGGCGTAATTGGGAAGTGCGTTGTGTAGTGTTTTGAACTGTGTTGTAATGGTGGCGTGGTGTATGTGGAATGGGACGAGTACACGCTGAGTGTACTCTGTGTGGCGTAGTGTGTATGGAGGGAGTACATGTGGATTGTACTCCGTATGGTGGAGTAATGCACCATGTGGCGGATATGCCATAATGGTAATGTGGCATGTGGAACGAGAAGAGTACACGCTGAGTGTACTCTGTGTGGGGTATGGTATATGAAGGGAGTATATGTGGAATGTACTCCGTATGGTGGAGTGATGCACCATATGGCGGATATGCCATGATGATGATGTGGCGTGGTGTATGAAGGGACTACATGTGAAATGTACTCCGTATGGTGGAGTGATGCACCATGTGGCAGATATGCCATAATGGTGATGTGGCATGTGGAACGGGAATGAGTACACGATGAGTGTACTCTGTGTGGGGTATGGTATATGAAGGGAGTACATGTGGAATGTACTCCGTATGGCGGATATGCCATGATGGTGATGTGGCGTGGTGTATGAAGGAAGTACATGTGAAATGGACTTCGTATGGTGGAGTGATGCACCATGTGGCGGATATGCCATAATGGTGATGTGGCGTGGTGTATGAAGGGAGTACATGTGAAATGTATTCCGTATGGTGGAGTGATGCACCATATGGCAGATATGCCATGATGGTGATGTGGCATGGTGTGTATGAGGGGAGTACATGCGGAATATACTCCATATGGTGGATTGATGCACCATATGGCGTGTACGCCATAGTGGTGATGGGTCGTAGCATGTGTGAAGGGAGTACATGTGGAATGTACTCCATATGGTGGAGCGATACACCATATGGCGGGTATGCCATAGTGGTGATGTGGCATAGTGTGTATGAAGGGAGTATGCGTGGAGTGTACTCCATGAGGTGCAGCGATACACCGTGTGGTGTGTCGCAGAGATAAGGATGGTTGAGTGGTTGATGGGCATAGAACGTGGTGAATAGTGTCGGGAACTGTGGAACGGTGTCCCGCAGTAATTGTGGTGTAGCTTGTAGTCTATGGTGACAAGTGTCATTGTGTTGGACTTAAGGCTAAGAACATGGATGAAGTAGTGGAATAAGTGTAAGAGTACGTAGCAAAAGCATGACTGGGCAACGTCACTTCGTGACGTAGTTACTGACAGTTATGCTTGCGATTGGTGAAGTGATAGTGTAAGAATGATATAACGGGAACGTGACGAGATGTCACGATGTGACGGGAATACGTGAGGAACCGTACTCATGATGAGTTTGGAATTGATGTAGCAGATTGTTGGGTGATGCGACAAGGTCACGGTGTAGCTTGGAAATAGTCTCGAGCTGTATGACGTGACATAAGACGTGGTTAAGAATGGAGTCTTGTCGTGTTAAGTGTTGGGATGAACTGTCAAAAGGAACGGACATCATGAAGAGTCATGCTAGCCGAGTTAAGAGAAGGTTGGTATCGGAGTATGGCCATTGTCCCCCAAAGTTGGTGATCAACGTGTTATATATGTTGATTTTAGGTGATAAAGGGGTAAGGTACATGTGTAATCTGGTGAGACACATGTGCCGAACGGATTCACCATATGTAATGAGTAATCTGTCCTGAGTATAGTTGCACGGTTCTTAAGTCTCAGAGTTGGTTTAGAGCCGTGTGGTTTGTATGGATGGGAATGAGGATTAGTATGGGCTAAGGTGCATGAAGACAGTGACGGGTGTACTGTCTAAGGAAGGGATGCGTGACTTAATTGGTCTGAGTCATGCGTCAGAACGTGGTTAATGAGAAGAATGAGACAGAGGTCTTAGTGTCTTAATCCTAAGGTGAATCGTGGGTTCACTTTAGTGAATGAGCACTGGAGGCAAGATCTTGAGTTGGAAGATGTGGTGACTGTAAGTGGTCCCCGAAGGTTTTAGCATAGTAAAGGACGTGGAAGAACACGTGATAGAAGGAGAGTGTTCCAAGTGAAGTGTAGCTTGTGTTTTCTAAGTTTAAGTTGCTTATGTACTAGCTACAGAATGACGTTAAGGTATGTGTATGCATGTAGGTTGCCATCTGACAAGCACATGAATGGACTGCATGATATGCAAGTAGCATGGAGTCCAGGTAAGCGTTACGTTCATGCTCTTCTGGAGTTTTCCAAGATACAAGAAACGCTTTTCCTTTAAGATGCTTTAAGAAAAGAAAGGAAAGACGTTTTAAGAAAGAAAACGATAAGTGTTTAAACGTATAAGTACGTACGGCTCCTCCTTGACAGCCTCTGTTTACACACCCAAAGTATTAATTGTACGCATGTGAATGGATGACTATATGGTGTATCTATTGCATGTATTTTCTAAGAAAATCAACGAACTGGCATTTCACGATAATGAAACCATGTTTTTCTCATGAAACGACGTTTTCTCATGAAAATGAATGTTTTCTCACGAAAGGCAAAGAAAGACATGAGAATCGAGGCTTTCACGGATCCTACGAACCGACGCCTTAACGGATGCCACGGGGTAATTCTCGTGACTCCAACGAAAGGCGACGTTCAAGGTGATGCTTATGGATGCCGTGAGAGACGAAGTTCGAGCCCATGTTTTAAATGATGCTTTTCCATGAAATGAACTATTTTCTCATGAAATGCATGTTAAATGAAAGATAAGAAAAGAATGAAAGCCCCAACTCTTCCGAGCTGGCATGAATGAACGAATGAACGGAATGAAAGCATGAAATGTATGAAAATACGTAATGGCCACATGAATGAATGAAAAGGGGTACCTAATGAATGAATGACAGATTGCAATGCCGGGCAGTAGTGCTGGTAGTGCACCCAGTGTTGCACCCTAACGGAATGGGATTCCAACCCGTAGCCACGGGCGAATCCATTGGCCATATGGCCGCTAACCCTAACACACGGGGCGTAACAGTGTGTACCGGCCTATGAAAGTGATAAGAAGAAATGTATGTATGCATGAATGTATGTATGCATGCATGAATGCATGAGAGCACAGACTCTTGAAGAAATGAAGGCATTGACGGGAGAAATGTTTTACGATAAGAAATCCCTTTAAAGCAAAACCCCATCCGGTGACAGTTTCAAACGAACGCACGTATGACACGTATGCATGCACGTATAATATGTATGGAATGATGAACGCATGAATGAAAACCTATGTTGTTATATCTTAACTGTATGAAATAATGTTTACGAGTCTTCGACTTATTTTAGTTTTCATGTATGCTCCTCCCCCCACAGGGACGGAATGAAGTACGCGTCAGGACGTACATGGCCCAAGGAGAAGAGCACGGAAGTCTAGGCATGAGTTTTAAATGTAAGAGAGACATTTTTATTGTAAAATTAATGTTTTCTGCTATAAACCTCTTTTATTACCAAAGCACATTTTATTTTATAAATATAAAGTCTTGCACCCTGGGTATACAAGTGAAAAGTTTTAAAGGGAACAATAATTCTCGTCGTCCTTTCTAAAACATTTTATAAAAAATCCCACTACAAGGTAGGGCGTTACACTCTCTCTCTCTATCTCTCTCTTATGTTTCTTCCTCTTGGTCTCTCTCTCAATTTTATTTTCACGTACTTGTCTACTCTCCTCAACCACCAGCCACGAGAACCACCTTGCTCTTACACGATGAAAGCCGCCGGGCCCACTGACTCAAGCCTCTGCCTTACACCACCGTAGACCCACGCCACCCCAACACCACCTAACACCAACCCACAAGCCTCCACCCACAGTGCTACCTCTGCTCGCAGTCATCTCACATATAGCAGATCGCGAAAACCACCCTGCGGCAGCACCACCCTCGTTGGAATAGGCCAATTGAAAGCCTCTGTTTTGTGCAACTCAGAACAGATCCATCTCAACCATGACCATAGCACACTCGAAGAACTACCACGAAGCCAACTACCGCTCAGTCGTCGGCCACCCATCGTTCAACTCCCAATCAACAAACCATGTTGGAAACCAACAATAAGCACTTCGCAACCACCACCCCTTCAGTTTGCACATTTCTTCCCCCACATTACGACATCACCACAACCAGAACACCTGCAAGCAGAAAACCACGCAACCGCATGCCGCTGCCATGCCATAGCTTCGCCACCAGTACCCAAGCAGAAGACCACCATCTCATGCCTCTCACACCCACAGTCTTCTACCGCATGCACCACCACCACACAAGCCTCTCCCACATTCCCTCGGTTCTAGCCACCACTTCACGTCGGGAGCTCCACACTACCGCCACATTGCAGCGTGAAACCCAAGCCACCATCGCAAGCCAAGAGGCCTCTGTTTTCCCTCGTAAAAAACAGAGCAGCTCCCCCATAGGGGTGCTTAAGCCACCGCTCTCTCTCTCTCTCTGTGAACTCCACCACATGCCTCAGAGGAGGCTGCCGTGATTTAATCTCTGCCAGCCACTGGATTTCCATTGCTTGGTGCCGGGTTTCCATTAGGTAAGCATCTGCTGCATAATCTTTTTCTCTCATGTGTTGGCTTTTAGATGAGGACACTTAGCAGTTGCGCCAGTGTGTGTAATTACCTCAAGGCCATCTATGTGTATTAGGGTTTGATGGGTTTGGATGTTGATGTGCTCTGGGCTTGATTTTGTGAGTTTATAGTGAGCCCAATTTTATGAGGAAGTTGATTTCTTAGGTGGTCTTGGGTTTAATTATTTTTGGAAATTAGTATATGCTATTTTGTTTTGGGTTATGGGCTACAAAGGTTTACAGGCCACGAGTGGATATCATGAGCTTAATATGTATAGTTTGGTATCAAGATCACGTGTTTGCATGATAATATTCTGAGACCAATTTACGAGTAATATCATATTAGGATTTAATCGTGTAATTGTTTGGAGAAAATTATGTGAAAATCAAAGTATTTGGAGGAAATGGTATTTCAGTGTTCGAGGATTTTAGATGTTAAGGGAAAATATATTCTTTCATTCTCTGGCTTTTATTATGAAATATATGTACAATTGAAAATTCACGCAAGTTACGCGACTATTTTATAGGTAACAATTGATATTCATTTAACACAGTTGTGAGAAGATTCAGAAAAGTTAAAAAGTTCAAGTAAGTGGAGTTCCTATGCTAGATTTTACATAAAAAAAATAAACTCAGGTTGATTTTATGAAAAATATGCACGATATATTTTGAAAAGAAATATGAAAATAACCTCAATTATGTGTTCTGCATTACTCATGATATCTGTATAAAAGAGAAAATATTTTCTGACATGACTGGTGTAAACATAAGAAATATTTTGACATGCTGTTTCTGAAATGTGCAAAAGAGCGAATATGAAATTTGTGAATTCCGTACATGTCATATGAAGATGCTCTTAATCCATTTGTCTTTTGTGAAAATGATAAGAAAATGTTCAGTTTTCTATTTGATATGATATGACATCTGAAAAACTTTTGGCATGACTTTTTGATTATGTTATATGGTTGGTACCAATATCTCTAATATGAGTGCACCCACTTTGGAAACAAAGAGGTCTTTCTGCGTGTTATTTTCTATGTGCATACTCGGGGCTCTGAGAATGAATAAGGGAAATATTGACATTCTAATACTGCCTAGTTTGGCCATCAGGGATAACACAATCTTACCACGAGAGTTAAACATGGTATATGATATGATATAGTGATATGATATGATGATATGATATAATATGATACAATACGATATGATATGTTATGATATGAAATGATATGATAAGATGAAGATGTTTAGTCATGTTATGCCAGAGAGTCTTTGATTCTTTGATTATGAATAGTTTGAAATGTCGCTTTGATTTCTTGATAACATGCTTTTGCGATCTCCATATTGAAACTGAAATGTTGTGTTTCTGCATTCTAAACTCTGTGAAAAATATCATGTTTACATACTAGTATATATTTTCTGCTTACTAAGTTTTTGATAACTCACCTCATATTTCCACAATATTTTTAAGATAATTTGAATATCTTAGCTGAGGATGAAGACTAGGGAGTATGGGTGAGATGATTTATGCATGGTGGATTAAGCTTAGAAGGTTGCTATGATTATTGGAGAATTTTATTCAGTAATTTTGTCGTGTTCTGAGGACTTAGTATTTCAGAAGGTTGATGTTTATTTTTGAAGTTTTGTGGTATTTTTAGATTATTTATATTGGATTAGTTGATTGGAAACAGTGAGATCTGTGTAATTGAGAAATTGAAATCTATATATGCATTGTGAGATGTGAGTTTAAGTGACAAAAAGTAACTCTCTGCCCCCTTGGGACTGGGTTGTTACACTTTTCCCTTCCTAAGCAATTCAAAGCCAAATTAGGATGCTCTGCATTGTTCAAGAGAAATAAAAGACCAGATCCTCTATGGTTACTAAAAAGAATTGAATGGAGAAGTTATTACTAAAAAGAATATCATGGAATTCAACCCTTGTGTTTTAGTGGAATTCCATTCCAAAATATTATTTTTAGTAATAGCTTCACCATTGTGTTTGCACTTTCATACTAAATTATCCCTTGTTTCACTATACTGCATCTTTTCATTCCCCAATTTTTGAAAACTTTTTTGTTCTTCAAGTGTTTTTTGCTCTAGATTTAATGAGTAATTTTTTAAGTCCTTTGAAGCCCTTACACTACACAAAGGGTAAACATTGTTACGTTTAATTAAAATAACAAATACAAAAATTGATATCCTAAATAATTCCCCCATCACCCCAATATGTCACCACAATAGCATGGCGAAAACTAGAGATTCCTCACGCAAGGGATTATCACTCTTCTTAAACTGGCTTGAAAGGTCGACCACATGCTCAAAGATCCTGTTGGCAGACTTATGAACTTAAAAGTAGTATTTCTTAGGTGCCAGGCAGACCACTTAACTGAAACAGTTGAAGGAACTTAAAAGTAGTATTTTTTACTAAACAGTGGAATGCTTGTGTGAGGGTAGTAATCCCCTAGACCTGGGATGGGCCGAACGAACTGGCCCAGGTCGCTTGGGTAGCATGGGCCAGGCCAGCCTAGACCTGAGAAGGGGTAGAAGATGCGCCTTGTGTGGGGACCAGTCAAAGGTATGGATCGCCCCTGACCACCCACGATCAAGGCTTCAAGGTCAAATTAAGGTGTCAGGAAGGATACTAACACCCAGGCTCTGAAAGCAGCACAGACGAAAGCGCCGACAACTCAGAAGTAGGATGTCAAGGACAACCCCCTGTGTTTGGGTATTGCAACGGCTCACCAGAACATGGCCACGCAAGGCATGACCTGGACTAAGGTGTCAGTGGTCGCCACGATCAGGGATGGGTTCATGCCATCTGACAAAAGGCTGACACGAAATGCAGTAGGTGGGGATGCTAGCAACACCCCCATGACCCTACTGACAGGTACAGACAACTCGAATCCCATTTGCCAGAAGATCATATTGGCCAAGTATATAAATACCCCTCACACCCTTTTGGGGGCTCTCTCTATCTGATTTTGAATACTTTTCTCTTTCATTTGCTTGGCCACCCTATCCCAACAACTGACTTAGGCATTGGAGGTACCATGGCACCCCGTACCCCACATTTTCTATCTCAACAAAATCCAAACCGAGCTCAGTAGCGTAGAGTTGCCCAAGCTGTTAAACACGACATCAACAGTGCGCTGTCTGTGAGATATTTTTCTTTCCTATAGTAGCATGTCCTTCGCATGTCGGTAACGACGCGCTCTCAAGCCTCACGTCATGAAGAAGAACAACCCAAAACAATGGAAGCAAGAGTCAACAAACAAGGTGAAATGATATGAAAGTTGATGGATGAGGTGACGGGGAATGCCTCCCTGTGGAACAGGGAATTAGAGAGACACAAGCACGACCACCATTTTGAGTCCCTGAAATAGGGGCAGTCGAAGAAGAGCAAAACAGAATGCACCTCAAGCTCCATGAACTTAGGGACAAATATGCTGAGATGGCCAAACGGATGGGTACGATGACCACGATGGACCAGTTGCTCACCAGCACATACCTGGCGTATAACACTAAGGTTATGGCGGTTCCCCTTCCCCTAAGATTCAGAGTTCTGCAGATAGATACATATGACGGGTCCAAGGACGCCTTGGAACATCTCACAACATTCAAAGCCATATGACCCTGCTTGGATTCCAGGGAGAAGTCGCGTGCAGGGTGTTTCCTCTCACTTTGAAAGGGAAGACTAGAACAAGGTTTGGGTCCCTGCCACCCGGTACCATCGATAGCTTCGCTGAGCTGGCCCGTCTCTTCCTGACATAGTTCATGGCAAGCAGGAAAAGGCGGCATCCCACAACCTATCTCTTGATGGTTAAACAGCGACACGACGGAAGTCTAAAGTCATACCTCTCTTGCTTCAATAGGGAACTCGAGAAAACAGATGACCAGGGTGAAAAGATCACCTTGGTGGCTCTGCTAGGGGGGTCTAGCCCTGTATCCCATGGACTGAGCCAACGATTTCATGGACCGAGCTGACGGTTTCATCAATGCTGAACACAAGCTCTGGGCGTTGACGGCCCCTCGGAAGATCAAGTTGGATCAGATAGGTATGAGAGCCATCGAGCAAAGCAGTAGTGTGGGCCGGGAGGGTAACAAGAAGAAGGCATGCATGAAGTGCAAGGAAGAGCAGCCAGCTCGCAGACGGGTCAGACCACGCACACTTTAGCATGGCCATGGAGGCCGAGAGAAACTCAAGCCCGTAGAGAGAACAACAACAAGGTCTGGCCCACCCCGAATACTGCACCTACCACCACACCGATAGCCACCGAACAGAAGACTGCTTTACCAAAAAGCGGAGGATGGAGGAATGATAAGCCCTACTAGACCAACGGGGTGACGAGCAACGGTCGTACGCGGCAATGGAGAAGTGAAAGTCCAACCAAGCAAAGGGCTGGAGGATGCCCTAGAGTAAGTCCACGCAGAATAAGCCCAGCCAGAGGGAATGATCCTATGGGCAAAATCACAGGATCGTGGGATGATACTCCAGGGGAGGGACCATGCCAGAAGGGCCCGGTATGAAGAAGTGTTCATCGCCAGCAAGGCAGTGTCGAGCTCCAGGAGCCACTCAGGGGGACAATCATAACCTTTAGCGAGAAGGATGAGGAGGGCATCCTCCAGCCTCATGACAATGCCTTGGTAGTAACTATGCAGATAACCAACTACACAAAGAGAAGGGTCCTGATCGATAACGGCAGCTTTGCTGATATTCTATTCTGGGAAGTCTTTGTCCGAATGGGCATCACCCCCAATCAGTTGCACCCTGCCCCAACACCCCTCAAAGGCTTCACCTGAGACATAGTCCTGCCAATTGGAGTCATCACCTTGTCCATCCTTGCAATGAAGGCCCTAAGGACGACAACTACCATGGTGGATTTCCTCGTGGTGAAAGCACCCTCCTCCTACAACACAATCCTAGGGCGACCAACTCTGAACAACTTGAGGGCGATGACCTCCACATTCCACCTGAAGATGAAATTCTCAACTCTCGCGTGAGTGGACGAGATCCATTGTGAGCAAGTTGTGTACAACCTGAGGGCACGAGAATGCTATGTGCGGGAGCTGAAGCAGGAGGCCAAAGAGGCTACCGACCCGCCTCCATCACCGTGTAGGCACTGCAGCAAGCAGAGCCCTATGAGGCCCTAAAGTTGATGTCAGTGGACCCACAAAGACCCAAGTGAATTTCTCGTGTGGGGACCAAAATAGCCCTCGATTTGAGAATTTTCGTAAAACCGCACCTTGCCGAGCATTGAGACGTGTCCGCCTGGAGCCTTGAAGAAATGCCCAGAATCGACAAAGCAATCATTGAGCATCGCCCCTCAGTGTGGATCCCAAGGTTAAGATGGTCAAGCAAAAGAGCTGCAACTTTAGTTAGAGAACTACATCGCCATCGTCGAAGAGGTGGACTGCCTCCTAGCCACGGGGTTCATTAGGGAGGCCCACTACCATAAATGGCTTTCTAATGTGGTCCTAGTGAAGAAGGCGAGTGGGAAGTGGAGAATGTGTGTTGACTTCACCGATTTGAACAAGGCCTGCCCGAATGATAGTTTCCCTCTACCGCGCATAGACCTGATAGTGGACTCGACGGCTGGGCACCCCCTACTTAGTTTCATGGACGCATATTGGAGATACAATTAGATCAGGAAGAACCCAGACAATGATGAAAAGACAACCTTCATCACTGACCGAGGACTCTACTACTACAAAGCTATGTCGTTCGGTCTGAAGAATGACGATGCGATTTACCAACGGTGGATTAATCGAATGTTCAAGGAGTAGATCAGGCGAAACATGGAGGTTTATGTAGATGATCTCTTGGTCAAAAGTAGGAAACCCGAGCAACATGTCACCGATAGTCGGGAAGCTTTCGTAGTGCTAAGAAGATACCAGATGAAGCTCAACCTACTGAAGTGTGCCTTCGACGTCGAGTTAGGGAAGTTCTTAGGCTTTATGGTCTTGGAGCAAGGAATTGAGGACAATCCAGAAAAGGTGGAGGCAATAGTGAGTGTGCCCCTGCCGCGAACAATTGACGAGGTCCAAAGGTTGGCAGGGAGAGTAGCAGCCCTGAATTAGTTCATCGCGTGGTCAACCGACCGTTGCCTTTCTTTCTTCAAGGTCTTCAAAAATGTGCAGGAGTGGGATGCTGAGTGCGACCGGGCATTAACCGAGCTGAAGGAGTACTTGGCCCACCCACCACTCTTTAGTTAGACCAAGCCAAGAGAAAGCTTGACTGCATATCTGGTGATAACCCTAAATGCCGTGTCTGCTGTCCTAACCCGCAGTTAGGGAGGGGAGCAACGACATGTCTACTACACTAGCTGAGTGTTTCGAGCAGTCGAGGCCAGATAGCCCCGAATGGAGATGCTGGCATTCACATTGGTCATCACCGCAAGGAGACTAAGGCCATACTTCCAAGCTCGCTCGATGAATGTGCTCATTCATGTTTCCCTCAGAAAAATATTACAAAAACCCGATGTCTCTGGCCAAATGACGAACTGGGCGATTGAACTGACATTGAGTACCTCCCTCGCATGGCAATCAAGGAACAAGTGCTTGCAAATTTCGTAGCCGAATTCTCAGACTTTCTAGAAGAGGTGTCTATTGCACCCCAAGGCAAGCCTTGGCAGGTCTACATCGATGGCTCATCCTGCTGAGTGGGGTGGGGTAGGGGTGCACATCATCACAGAGCTCGGTAAGGAGCATGACTACGCGATCAAACTTAGCTTCAAAACTACCAACAATGAGGCTGAGTATGAGGCACTGCTGGTGGGGATGTCAATAGCCAGGCCGCCAGGAGCCACCGAGATCGAGGTAAGAGCCGACTCCCAAGTGGTAGTCTGTCAAGTAACGGGGAAGTTCGCCATAAAAGGGGAAAAACTGAAGAAGTACCTCCATCAGGTAGGGGAGATGCACGACATTTTCAAGTATTTTCACATCCAACAGATCTCAAGGGGGGAGAACCACAAAGTAGACCGCTTGGCAAGGGCTACCTCGGGTCAGGAAGAGGCCTCACTTTCGGATCATACTTGTAGCTCGAATGGTTGACACAAGGGCTATCGGGATCAGTGTATCCATCGTCCAGCCATCACCGCTAGAGTGGGCCGTCGAAATCATAAAGTACCTCGATGAAGGCCTGGTCTCGGGTGACCAGGAAGAGGCACAAAAGATTAGAAACATAGCGGTGTGTTTCACGTTGTTGGAAGGAGTCTTGTATAGAAGAGGTTTCTCCGAGTCCTAAGGTGCGTCTCACCTAAGGAAGCCCAGTTTGTCTTATCCGAGATACATGAAGGAATATGTAGAAATCACTCTGGTAGAAGGGCGCTGGCCGCCAAAGTCACGTGTGGGGGGTACTACTGGCCCCACTCCCTACGGGATGTAGAGGACTTCGTGAAGAAATGCCCCAAGTGCCAAGAACATGTGCCCATCCCCCACTATCTGCCGGGAGAACTAACATCCATTATGTCCCTTTAGCCCTCCACATGATGGGGGCTCGACCTTATCGGTCCGTTTCTCAGGGGCAAGGGAGGAGTAAAGTTTGTAGTAGTAGCAATCGACTACTTCACAAAGTGGATGGAAGCAGAAGTGCTGGCAATAATCACGGCCCTGGCCATCATGAGATTCCTCTGGAGATCCATAGTCTGTCGGTTCGGCATTCCTCATAGCTTTATATCGGACAATGATAGGCAATTCTACTGCTCTCATTACCGGTAGTGGTGTGCAGAGCTCAGGATCAAACCCAAAGTACTCATCTCTAGGGCATCCGCAAGCCAATGGACAAGCAGAGGCTACCAACAAGACATTGTTGAATATCGTGAAGAATAAGCTTGGGGATCAGAAGGGGGGATGGGCCGAAGAGCTTCCCGGTGTACTATGGGCCGAAGAACATTCATCAAGACCCCAACAAGAGAAACACCTTTTGCACTTGTCTACGGAAGCGAAGCTATAAATCTGACAGAGGTGGGAATGCCCACGTATCGAGTTTAACACTTCAGCCCAGACTGCAACGACGAGGGACTAAAAGAAAACCTAGACCTCTTGGAAGAAAGATGAGAAGAAGCAGCAAGTAGAACGGCGAACAACAAGCGAAAAGTTGAATGATACTTTAACAAACTAGTCCGACCTCGGGCCTTCAAGGTTGGAGACTTGGTCCTAAAGGAGACAGGGGTCACCACCAAAGAAGAAGGAAAGCTACGTCCTTGATGGAAAGGGCCCTTTGTGGTGGCAGCCAGGGGAAGATCGGACTTTTATCGTCTGAAGGACCAGGAAAGTCGTGAACTGCCTCACCCTGATGGAATGCCGAGCACTTGAGAAAGTACTTTGTCTGAGGGTAACAGTCTTCCCAATCAATGTAACCAACAACTTATGAATGAGAAAACATGTAATATTTCACCACAATTTGCCTTTATCTAAAAGCCCCAATCATACATGATGAGTCCCTGGACTCTCCACAATACATTGGCTAGGGTCAGGGCCTCCCGAGCCCAGCATTGCCGACAACCAATAGTAGACAAGTCTCTTAACTTGCTGACATTCGTGCTACAAGTCAAGTCTTTGGACTCGCCACAATGCATTGGCTAGGGCCAGGGCCTCCCGAGTCCTACCCGACCACAACCAGTCGGACACAATCATTTGACTTGCCGACTTTCTTGCTACAAACCGAGTCTCTGGACTCGCCACAATGCCATGGCTAGGGCCGAGGCCTCCCGAGCTCTGCCCCATCGATAGCCAGTCTGACACAAATCCCTTGACTTGCCGACCTTCATGCTACAAGTTGAGTCTCTCGATTCGCCACTAAAAATTGGCTAGGGTCAGGGCCTCCCGAGCCCTACCCCATCGACACCCAGTCGCATACAAGTCCATTGGCTTCTCGACCTTCGGGCTACAAGCTGAGTCTCTAGACTTGCCACGATTCATTCGCAACGGCTAGGGCCTTCTGAGCCCTGCCCCGTCCATAACCAATCGGACACAAGTCCCTTGACTTGCCGACCTTCGTGCTACAAGCTAAGTCTCTGGACTTGTCATGATCCATTGGCTAGGGCCAGGGCCTCCTGAGCTCTGCCCCGCCACAGCCAGTCAGACATAAGTTCTTTGACTTCCTGACCTTCGTGCTACAAGCCAAGTCTCTAGACTTTCCACAATGCATTGGCTACGACCAGGGCCTCTCGAGCCCTGCTCCATCACGTCAAAGTTGGTCTAAATACCCTTTCCATGGGTTTCCTTTGATTATATAGAAGAGATTTACATACTTAATGCCAGATTTCCAGCGCCTAAATACTATACAAGGTAAGTGTTTCCAACTTATTTACAGCCTAATTATCTGCTATATACAATCTACATATCAAGGAAAACATCCTTAAAATATTACAAATCAAATCCCTAAATTATCTCCGTAACATCCCCCCTCAAATTGATGCTGGTAGATCAAGAAGCATCAATTTGTCAACCAATAACTGATGCCGGTGCCGAGAAAGAGTTTTAGTGAATATGTCTGCAGTTTGAAGTTCAATCAAAATGTGAGGAAGAGTAATCACATGTCTATCAAATGATTACGTATGGAATGACAATCGACTTCGATATGTTTTGTATGCTCATGGAAGATAGGATTAGCGGGAATTTGAATAGCACTGGTATTATCAGCATGAAGAGGAGTGGAATCAAGATGAGGAAAACCAAGTTCACCCAATAACCCACGAAGCCATGTGATCTCAGAGCAGGCGGAAGACATAGCTCGATACTCAGACTCAGTGGAGGACTTGGAAACTCTGTCTTGCTTCTTACTCTTCCAAGAAATGAGTGCATTGCCTAAAAACATGCACCAGCCAGTAATAGAGTGACGAGTATCTGCACATTCGGACCAATCAGCGTCACTATACCCCACCGACTGTAAGGAAGATTCCTTAAGAAAGAACAACTCGTGTGTAGAGGTGCCCTTTAGATATCAGATAATGCGGCAGACAGCGGCTAAGTGAAGGTGTCGGGGGGCCTGCATAAATTGACTGACCTGCTGCACAACAAAGGAAATGTCAGGATGAGTAATCGTCAGGTAGTTCAAACTCCCAATGAGTTGTCGATATAAGAATGGATCTGATAGAAGCTCGCCTTCCTCCTGACGAAGCTTAAGATTTACCTCCAAATGGGTAAGAACATAATTACCCGATTAGAGACCAGCCAATGAAATTACTGCCTATGTGTATTTGTGCTGGTGTAACACTGTACCAGTCAGAGTAATTTCCACCTCAAGGCCAAGAAAGTACTGCAGAGGACCTAGATCTTTCATGTGAAAAAAGGCCTTGAGACACTATTGTAATTGCTTAATTAACTCAGTATCAGACAGTAATCACAATGTCGTCAACATATACTAGAAGCAATACAATTCCTACAGAAGTCTTGCGAAGAAACAGAGAGGAATCAAACTGACTATGAGTAAAGTTAAAAGCAAGTAGAGTAGAGCGAAATTTATCAAACTATGCACGCGGAGCCTGTTTCAGTCCATACAAGGATCGGAGTATCCGACAAACCTCTAAGATGGTGTAGCAAACATGCCGGGAGGTGGAGACATATAGATTTCTTCCTCCAAATCCCCATGTAGAAAAGCATTTTTTACATCCATCTGCCGGAGAGACCACCCCTACGACGTAGCAAGTGCCAAGATAGTCCGTACAATAGTCATTTTGGCAACAGGTGCAAATGTCTCTTCATAATCAATACCATACTCCTGCCAGTTCCCAAGAGCCACGAGACTGGTCTTATATCTATCCAGTGAGCCATCAGACCGAAACTTGACTGAGTACACCCATTTACAACCAATTGGTTTGACACCAGAGGGACAAGTCACAAGATCCCAAGTGTGATTGGCTTGAAGAGTTTGGATTTCTTCTTGCATGGCCTGCTGCCAACATGCTTGGGTGGCTGCCTGAGTATAAAAGTGAGGAACAGACACAGTGTCGAGAGTGGCAGTAAGCGAGGTATGAGAAAAACCATACCTATCTGGTGGATGTGTAACCCGGGTGGAGCGCTGAGGTATAGGAATCGCAAAATCAGATGATGGATCAATGTCTAGAATAGGCGTTGAAGGAGGACGTCTATGATACACCACACCTGGTTTAAATCACTCAATAGAAGAAGGCACATGATCAAAAGCAGGTAGAAGAGTAATAGGAGGATCAGAAATAACCTGACAATGAAAGAAATATTGATTTTCAAAGAAAATCACATTCCGAGAGATCTGGAATTTGTTTACATAAGCATCATAACAAACAAATCCTTTCTGAGTAGGGCTATATCCCATAAAAGCACACATGATAGATTGGGCATCAAGCTTATGACGATCAACAGGTGGCAGATGAACAAAACAAACACACCCAAAAGTATGAAATGATTGATACTCAGGAGATATGCCAAATAATCAAAAATAGAGAGAATCATAATTTAGAGTGGCAGTAGGTAAACGATTAATCAAATAAACGGCAGTAGATAAAGCTTCTACCCAGAACTTAGAAGGTACAGAAGAATAAATCAACAAAGTACGAACGACATCTAAGAGATTACGATTCTTACGCTCAACGACTCCAATTTGTTGAGGGGTATAAGGACAAGAATGCTGGGAAATAATCCCTTTTAGTGAAGATAAGTCTGAAAGGAATGAGACATGTATTCCCTCCTAAGTCGGAGCGTAAGAGTTTGATACAAGTACTAAACTGTGTCTCAACAAACGCAACAAATTTTTGAAAAACAAAATACACGTCAGCTTTAGAACAGAGAAAATATATCCAAGTAAATCGACGATAATCATCGATAAACGTCACAAAATAATGATACTGGCCATGAGAAATAACAGGACTGACACCCCAAACATCCGTATGCACAATCTCAAAGCAATTAGAAGCACAACTACCATGCGCAGGAAAATGTAAAGTTTTACTTTTACCAAGACGACAAATGGCACAATCAAAAGATATAGGAGAAGAAGAAAATGAATCTTTATTTACCAAAAAACCATGTTTCAAAAGATGAGTCAAGACAACAGAATTAGGAGGACCTAATTTCTTAAGCTAGACTTCATTATTATTGGCAGTAGCTATATAAGCAAAGGAAACAACATTAGGAATAGAAAACTGTAAAGGAAATAGATGTCCCACTTTAGGCCCTTTCGCGATCACCATCTTCGACACCTGATCCTGCACAAGACAACCACCACAAGAGAATTGAACATCACAGTTATTATCCACCAATTGTCCAACAGAAATCAAATTTGTAGATAATCTACGAGAGACAAAAACATTGTGAAATGAAGAGCCCAAAGTACCAACAACAGTAATAGGAAGTGTACTGTCATCAGCAATCTGAATAGTTTGCGTGGCTCCATAATTATGAACACCATGGAGACTCGTCGTACTACAGTCATATGATTAGATGCACCCAAATCAATAATCCAAGAAGAAGTAGAATTAGGATCCGTACCTTGCAGGCCTAAAGCCGTAAAAGTAGACACTATCATTTGTTGGACATGGCAGGTGTGAGAACAGATGAATTAGAGCTTACAGTGGGGGGCGCATAAGAAGACGAGGACTGAATAGCAGCTTGAAAGGCTTGGGATTGGCGATTCTAAGGCCACACCCGACAGTCTTTGATGATATGACCCTCTTTCTTGCAGTAGTTACAAACTTTCTTCGGACAATTGTGATCAATATGACCGAACTCCTTGCAACTGAAACACTACAACTTGTTCCTCCCTCTCCCTTGTGCTACATAGGCTAGATTCACAGCCTAAGAAAAGATATTCTCAGAAGTCATACCCATCTGAGTGGATAACCGCTGTTCTTCACGCAATAATTCTCCCAAGCAAATATCCAAGGAAGGAACTGGATTACAGTTCAGTAAACCGGCTTGAACAGGCTCAAATTTAGGTCGAAGCTTCATCAAAAGCTGATCGTGTTGACTCTCAGCATGAACCGCTTGAAAAGCTGCGAGTGCTGCAGGGGGAATCTTAGCATGAACAATAGCAGAATACTCGCTCCAAAGGTTAATAAAACCAAAATACAATTGTTCAATAGATAAATTATCTTGATTGGAATTACTAATTTCCAACTCCAATTGGAACTTCTGAGCATTGTGATCTTGGTGGTAAATTCGGTGAAGATAATCCCACATAGCCTGGGCCGTAGTAAAACAACGAAGATTGGTCACAAGGTGAGACTCAATCGTCCCCAACAACAAAGAGATCACCTTAGCATCAGCAAAGAGATCACCTTAGCATCCTTGACCTCCCATTGAGCAAATTCCCTTTCATCACTGGGAACCTTAGCAGAACTATCAATATGATTGGATAATTCTTTCTCTTTCAAAAACATCTTAAACTGAAATGCCCAGGTAGGAAAATGCTTTCCAGTAAAACGAACAATAGTATTCTCAATAGACATGATGAAAGTGACGGAGAAAACAGAAATATATCCAATCAAATAAACGCAGGCAGTCACGGCAAAGGAATAACAATAACAGATGAGCAATAACAATGAAGCCCAGGTAACGCCAAGGTAAGCCCACAAGAAAGAAGCCCAAGTAATGATACCTGCTGCACAATGGCAGAGTGCCGTTAGGCCCGATATCACGCAGAGAAGAAGGTGCACCCTGCACCAACATCAATTAGAGGAAGCTGAGCACCTTGCAACCGCCCCAAAAACAGCCATCGGCCGCAGAGAGAGCCGATGATCCCACAGCGACCAAGCCACTACGAATCAAGCACCGTGAGAGAGAAGGCGAGGACCAGCTCTAATGTTAGCCACGCCAGAAATGATCGACTACACAACAACCACGAGAGAATGCCGACAGCCACAAAGAGGCACAGCCACCTCGAAAAATCACCGAGAGAAGTGCCTCGCACCAAAGGATAGAGTTCGCAACTTTGAGAAACTGGTCCGACAACCACTAAAAACTCAAACCCACAAGGTTTGACCCCACAAAAAGCACCAAGACCCACTAAGAGCAAGAATGAACTTGCGGCATAAGAAAAACAAATTCTCCCAAGAATAGCGAAGAAAGATCGCACCCTGTGATTAAGACCAAAGTGACGAAAATTAGAAGGGCTCTAGTACGATGTCAAAGTTGGTCTGAGTACCCTTTCCATACGGTTTCCTTTGATTAAATAGAAGAGATTTACATAGTTAATCAGCGCCTAAATACTATACAAGGTAAGTGTTTCCAACTTTTTTACAACCTAATTATCTGCTATATACAATCTAGATATTAAGGAAAACATCCCTAAAATATTACAAATCAAATCCCTAAATTATCTCCGTAACACATCAACAGCTAGTCGAACAAAACTCCATTCACTTGCCGACCTTCGTGCTACAAGTCGAATCTCTAGACTCGCCACGATGCATTGGCTAGGGCCAAGGCCTCCCAAACCCTGCCTCGCCCATAGCCAGTCCGACATAAGTTCCTTGACTTGCCCACCTTCGTTCTTCAAGCGGAGTCTCTAGACTTTCCACGATGCATTGGTTAAAGCTAGAGCCTCCCGAGCTCTGCCCCACCCACAGGTAGTCGGACACAATTCCCTTAACTTGCCAACCTTCATGCTACGAGCCGAGTCTCTAGACTCGCCACAATGCACTGGCTAGGGCCAGGACCTCTCGAGCCCTACTCCATCAACAGCCAGTCGAACACAACTCCATTCACTTGCCGACCTTCGTGTTACATGTCAAGTCTCTGGACTTGCCACAATGCATTGGCTAGGCCCAGGGCCTCCCGAGCCCTGCCTCGTCAACAGCCAGTCGAGCACAAGTCCCTTGAGTTGTCAACCTTCGTGCTACAAGTCGAGTCTCTGGACTCACCACGATGCATTGGCTAGGGCCAGGCCTCCTAAGCCATGCCTCGCCCATAGCCAGTCAGACACAAGTCCCTTGACTCACCTACCTTCTTGCTACAAGCTGAGTTTCTAGACTCTTCACGATCCATTGGCTAGGGCCAGGGCCTCCCGAGCTCTGCCCCACCCACAGCCAGTCAGACTAAAGTTCTTTAACTTCCCGACCTTCGTGCTACAAGCCAAGTCTCTAGACTCACCACGATGCACTGGCTAGGGCTAAGGCCTCTCAAGCCCTGCTCAATCAACAGCCAATCGGACACACTCCATTCACTTGCTGATCTTCATGCTACAAGTCTAGTCTCTGGACTCACTGCAATGCATTAGCTAGGGCTAGGGCCTCCCGAGCTCTACCCCATCGATAACCAGTAGAACACAAGTCCCTTGAATTGCCGACATTTGTGCTACAAGTAGAGTCTCTTGACTCGCCACGATGCATTAGCTAGGGCGAAGGCCTCTCGAGCCCTGCCTCGCCCACAGTTTGTTGGACACAAGTACCTTGACTTGCCGACCTTCGTGCTTCAAGCCAAGTCTCTAGACTTTCCATGATGAGTTGGTAAGGGCTAGAACCTCCCGAGGTCTGCCCCATTAATAGCCAGTGAGACACAAGTCCGTTTACTTGTCGACCTTCGTGCTACAAGATGAGTTTGTCAACTCGCCACGATGCATTCGCTAGGGTCTGGGCATCCAAAGCCCCTCCCCATCGATAGCTAGTCAGACACATGTCCCATGACTTGCCGACCTTCGTGCTACAAGCCGAGTCTCTGGACTTGTCATTATGCATTAGCTAGGGCCAAGACCTCCCGAGCCCTACCCCCCACAGCCAGTCGATAAAAGTCTTTTGACTTACTGACCTTCGTGTTGCAAGACGAGTCTCTGGAGTTGCCACGATGCATTCATTAGGGCCAAGGCCGCTATATCCCTGCCACATTGCAGTCAGTCAGACGCAAGTCCCTTTACTTGCCAACCTTCATGCTACAAGTCGAGTCACTTGACTTGGCACAATGCATTGGCTAGCGCGAGGGCCTCTCGAGCCTTGCCCCATCGACAACCAGTTGGACACAAGTCCCTTGACTTTTTGACCTTCGTGCTATAAGTTGAATCTCCAGACTCACCATAATGCATTGGCTAGGGCTAGGGCCCCCCAAACCGTGCCTCGCCCACAACCAGTCGAACACAAATCCCTTTACTTACTGACCTTTATGCTTCAAACCGAGTTTTTAGAATTGCCACAATCCATTGGTTACGGCTAGAGCCTCCCGAGCTCTGCCCCATCGATAGCCAGTCGGACACAAGTCCCTTGACTTGCTGACTATTGTGCTACAAGCCGCGTCTTTGGACACGTCACGATGCATTGGCTAGGGCCAGGACCTCCCAAACCCTGCCCCACCCACAACCCATCAACAAAAGTCCATTGACTTGCTGATATTGTGGCTAGAAGCCGGGTCTTTAGACTCGCCACGATGCACTGGCTAGAGCCAGGGCCTCTCAAGCGCTTTCCCATCGACAACCAGTTGGACACAAGTCCCATCACTTTCCAACCTTTGTGCTTCAAGCCGAGTCTGTAGACTTGCCACAATCAATTGGCTAGGGCTAGAGCCTCCCGAGCTCTGCCCCATCGACGGCTAGTCGGACACAAGTCCCTTGACTTGTTGACCTTCGTGCTATAAGATGAATCTCTCGACTTGCCACAATGCATTGGGTATGGCCAGGGCCTCCCGAGCCCTGCCTCGCCCTAAGCTAGTCAGACACAAGTCCTTTGACATGCCAACCCTCGTGCTACAATCTGAGTCTCTAGACTGGCCATGATGCAGTCGCTAGGGCCAAGGCCTCTCGAGCCCTGCCCCATCGAAAGCCAGTCAGACAAAAGTCCATTGACTTGTCGAGTTTCATGCTACAAGACAAGTCTTATGACTTGCCATGATGTATTTTCTAGGGCAAGGGCATCCCAAGCCCTGGCCCATTGATAGTAGTCGAACACAAGTTTTTTGACTTGCTAACCTTCGTGCTACAAGCCAAGGCTTTGGATCTCCCTCGCGAGCTTCAAACTTTCCTCCCTTGCTGAGCCCAGCTCCTTGTCCTTCGACTTCTTATCCTTGTGAAGCCCATTGTTCTTCGAGCGTAGGAGTTTGCTGGACTCCCTCAGCGTTTCCAGGTCCTCCATTAAACCATCGTGCACTAAGGTCAGCTCAGTTATTTCCTGGTTCACTTTCGAACCTCCAGGCGAGCAAGAAGGGATAGGGAAAAGAGCACCCAGTTCTCTTCCTAGAGGGCTTCTTGTTTGCCCACGATCATTAGAGGAAAGACAAAAAAAAAAAAAATCTAAAATGCTGGGACTGGGGATACCTGAGAAAAGTGGGCCCTCTCTAAGACTAGGACAGTTGCTTGGGCACTTTCGATCCCCGAATGAGAGGATGGTCTAACACCAGCCAACATCGGAAAAGATGAAAGCCCCCGAGGAACGGTTTCAGGAGAAGATGAGCCCGGGCTCGCTTGAGCCCGACTAGCAGAAATAGGTCCCTCCAAATCTTGGGCTCCAAGAGGAAAGGAAGGCTCCTCCAACAGGCAACTCGAGCCCCCAGACTCGAGCTCAACTTGGGCGGATGTCCCTGTCAATAAATCTTTCAATCCACCCAGGGTCGGGCTCTCCTTGTGAATAATGGAGGTAGAGGAGGAGATCACCTCCATGACTACGAGCATTTCCTCGACCACAGGAATGATCCCTTCTACTTGGGGGCACGTCGGATCCTATAAGGGGGCTGCGGCACTTAGTCGTCGAAGACTAAGAAAGACTCAACGTCGAGCTCCGGAGAGTGCCCCAGCAAGGTTGAGGGGGTTGAGACCCGGTCATCATTGTGCTCCTGTGCTTGGTGGGAGCCCAGCTCGGGCCCCCCGTGGTGAGCAAGGATTAGAGGCATTGGGGGAGATGGGGAATCCATCTTTTCGACCGAAGGCATGGCACGAGCAGCTTCCTCTTCGGCAAGAGTATCTTCGAAGGAGGGTAGGGACTCGACTGCCAAGAAGGCCCCACGAGGAGCAGGAGTCATGAAGGCGTTGAGAAATACAACGTTGAGGACGAGGTCGACGAGGTCGATGAGGTCGTCCTCCTTATCCTCATCATCGCCAAAAGCGGCTATCATTAGTGGGGCCACAGTCTGCATGAATGAAGGGTGAGCGACATCGATGTCCAGGACTTGGCAAGAAGAGTTGGATGAGCCTCGATGGAAGGTGCCCTCATAAGCTTGGGAAGGGTTGCTGCCGAAAGTACTTCGAGCAAACACCGTCTATGCCGAGTGAAACGAGCTGTGAGAGGTACCACGAGGGGCGTGCGGTGGAGGTGGTCG
Source organism: Juglans cinerea (assembly GCA_961763995.1). Lineage (NCBI taxonomy): Eukaryota > Viridiplantae > Streptophyta > Magnoliopsida > Fagales > Juglandaceae > Juglans > Juglans cinerea. Next base: position 28,876,713 of record CAUIVZ010000006.1, on the reverse strand, counting down.
GGAAGCACTGTCGAACTCGTTGAATGGAGATCCCGACGAAGGTCAACTTGATGAATTGGCTGGAGCCCCACGAGAAGAGCTCCATGGAACGGAGCAGACAGAGCATGATGGGTGAAAACGGGGGCCCCGGGCCCGAAGCCCTAGACCCAGGGACGACCTTAGCATTGCTGTCATCGGTCCGACCTTGTTTGCTCGGATGATCAACCACACGAGGGGAAAGCTGGCACTTCCACCTAGGAGAATAGAAGGGAACAGACAAAAACTCCCGACCGAGCACAAAGGATCGGTTAGGAAGGAGCAGCTGCAGCCTGATGTTAACCTCTGTCAACAGTACGTCCATCTCAGAAGCAACAAGGTGGGCGGCGGCCACCTAAGACAAAACAGTTGTGACTCTGAACTCCTTTCTCTTAGACAGTTTGATCGAGAGGGTTTGACTCCACTGTACGTTGGCCCTAACAGCCCAAACGAGAAATTTCTGATGAACTTCCTCTCCTTGGGGATACTCCTAGGCCAAGAAGGAGACAAAAAAGAAGCGTCGTTGCCATTCCTTGATGGAAGAAAAGCGCCTCTCCAGAGTGACGAAGCACTTCTCTGCGGCCTGAGATTGGAAACTGCACAAGCTCTCATCAAGGCGCAAAATCTTGTAGACCAACAAGAACTCTCGAGCAGTCAAGTCGGGATAGTCATTCAGGCCCTCGCTCAACACTTGTCGAAAGATTATGCAACTCACCATCATAATTCACCTGGCGTTGGGGTGGAGTTGCGCGGGAGCCAACTTCAAGAAGTTGAGGATGTCCCGGATAGGGCGGCAGAACGGAAGCTTCAACCCGTTGGAGAACATCAACGGGAAGAGGGCCACTCATGTCGCCATCCCATCCGCATCCACATCAGGAACACGGCAGCCTGGAATCTCCATAACCACCTCAGGAGAAATGGTGTACGACGTTTGCCAGGAGGTCATCGACTGTTATGATCAACTCCCAATTCCTCCCAGTGAAGGAGAGGATGCAGCCTTCGGTTTCGCTAGGTGCAACCATGGCAAGACACACGAAGAGAATATGGGAGCAGGAAAGAGAAAAAGACTCTGAGGAAAGCTTGAAGAAGAAAGAACAAGAGGATTTTGGGAATGCAGAGGCAAAAATGGGAGGAACAAAAGGGGAACAAGGGTTTAAATAGGGGAGGGGGTGCCGGTTGGTGTTCGGCAGGCAATGAAGCGACTATAGGTCAGGAATGGAAGGGATGTGACAATTCTAGGGAAGTGTACAAGGTGACGTGATGACACAACAGTCACCAGTTGGGTGCATGGTTGACACAACCCAATCCCGGGCATTGCACGTGGGTTGGAAACTCGCCGATGGGACAACCTTGAGTAGAAGAGCGAAAGTAACCCCTCCCAATTTGCATAGGGCGGCCAAAATGTCGTGAGGTCGTTTAGACTCCACACATGGACAGGGAGCGACAGTTACGCCGCCAAGGCTTTAATAAGCAACGTCGTTCCACTTAGTGTGGAACAACGTCGTTTCTTCACACGGGGGTCCAAAACGCAGGAACCCCCTTCTTCCTTCTTCTTCCCCTCACTCTCTCCCTTCTTCTAAATCTTCTCTATTCCCACTTCCCTCTCTAAGTCTCTGCTGCACCGTTCTCGTTTGCCACCGTCATCCACTAATCTTGCCGTCGTCTACGCCGTTCAGCCTTTGCAACACTGTAACTCGTAAGTGTACTTAGTGTAGTCTGACTCCGAGCCCTAAATTAATTAATTTTTGCAAGAAAAGTTTTCCACATTATTACCCTGCAATAGGTTATTTTGACTTGTTTCAAGGTCTGTAAAGGCGTTATATTTCTCATTCAATCGAATGAGAATTATATTGCTTTACCGACCTTCATACAAGATGAACAAAATGTGTAGCTAACTTAGCAACTGAAAGTTGAACAAGTTAAGAACAATAAATAAAGATTAATACCTGAGGAAGAAAGCTAATAGCTCTGTCAAAGAAGAAAAGTTGTTGAAGAGCAGAAGAACTAGGAGACTCATAGTAGCCAGGAAATCGACCATTTGACCGATTCATATGGTAATAATAATGGAGTTGTTGTTGCTGCTGTTGTTGTTGTTGCCTACTGACTTTCCTTTTGAGCTTCTGTTTATCCCTTGCCTTTTGGTTCTGAAACCAGTAGAAGACATTCTTGCCTTCAATCTTGCCATAGAAAGAGAGGTTGGCTGTGATCTTTTGTATCTGAGAAGCATTAGGAGTTCTAATCCCACTCCTATACATCTCTTCCAAGATCATGAGTTGCTTAGAGGTTGGGCACCATCTTGACGAAGCTACTGGGGACATCTTAATTTCTTGCTCTTGAATGGTGTTAATTTCTAATTGGGAAGGCCAGGGGTAGTACTGGGGGAGGGTTGAAATTGAAGAATAAATAGATGGTAGAGATAGAAAGGTACAGTAGAATAGGAGCCAGGTCAGAGACAAAAGGGTGAGAGATCTAGAGATAGAGGAAGGTAGATGATGATCATGGATAAATGTAAAGAGAAGTTAAATGAGAGGAAAAGGTGGCAGTAGTACTACTGCACGCTGATGGATGTTTTATAAATGGTTGTAAATAGTTTATAGAAGTTGTTTTGTTATGGTTCCTAGACAGTTTAGACTCTCTGTTTGGATGACTGATGTAGATGTTCAAAATGGGCCTACCCTTACTGAATGCTAGCCGCTTGATTGGAATTATGCTGCAACTGGTTATCAAGAACCTTTTATCAGATCTTCTCCATCTTAAATGAGTTGATGCCTTATAATATAGCCCAGTTATTACACAACAAACTTATGTGGCATTGCTCATAAAACTACTCTCTTTTTTATCTGTATTGGAAATATTTTCTTATTATATAGAAATTATGCCTTTATGGTTTCTCTTGATTGTGTCATTTGCATCTCATGTACAGAAACATAAAGTTTCAAGAAATCGGTAGAAACTTGCTTTGTAGGATATTGATATGGGCATATCCTTTGTTCTTTAGTAGGGATCTATCGATATGGTCCATATGCTTCCAGATTTGAAAATATCATTCCGTGTGCACAATCTATGGTTCAACCTGCTGAAAAAAATGTATATGCAGTACATGTTTTTTTGGCTGGGTTTTTTTTAATATTTGTGATCTAAAATCTTATTGTATTACCACACTTTGTTTCCAACTTTTTAGCCCTTTCCATATATATATATATGCAGTAGATGCTCTTACACTGGTGGGTACTTCCACCCCTAGAGCCACATTTAGAGTAGCTACTTCTTGTATGAGCAGCCGACTCCCAGTAGATATAGAAGATGAGGATATGTTTAACGAAGAAGAAGAGATGCCCATTGAGCACGATCGACCATCACGGCCTTCTAAAAAAAGGTCGTGGACATGGAAACATTTCACCAAAATTCATGGTGATCGTGCCCGCAAGCAAGATGTCACCACCGTGGGCAACTTTGTGGTTGCTATTCAAAGAAGCAAGGCACCAGTGTATTAATAGCACATCTTAATGGTTACCAGCGATATTAGATTGTGATGGGATTGGCGGCCACTGATTAGACCAAGCTCAATTATGAAACTTCTACTACCATTGATGGTACGCATGTTAAGAACCTGTCAATCACTCAATACAGTTAGAAGATGCTGTGGGAATTGCTTGCAGAGATGGTCATTTGTGATGAGATGCCTTTTACGATAGTTGACAAAAAAGGCTTCTGAAAATTTGTGCACACTCTTGAGCCACGTTTTCCCATGCCTTCACGATATACTGTGATGTGAAATTGTTTGAAGAGGCATGCAAACGAGAAGGTAGAAATGAAGGAGATGTTTATTACCACTAGCCTAAGAGTGTCATTTACGACTGATACATGAACGTCCATTCAGAATGTTAGCTACATGTGTATCATAGCCCACTTTGTAGATAGTGAGTGAACGATGCATAAGCGGATTATAAATTTAAAGAAATTGTTGATCACAAGGGTTCATCCATTGGTGAGGCGATTTGATGACTGTATGAATGACTAGGGAATTAAAAAAGTCATTTGTATCACAGTTGACAATGCTAGTACCATTGACACTGCAATTGAGTGGTTCAAGCGGAATATGACGGTAAATGAGGATATCATTCGTGGAAATGAGTTTATACATGTTTGATGTTGTGTTCATATCATCAACCTCATAGTTGCTGAGGGGTTGAAGGAGGTTGATGATTCTATTACCAAAGTCTGCAACCTTGTGAGATATGTGAAGGCTTCCCCCCAAAAGCTTGGCAAGTTTAAGGTCACAACTGAACAAGTTCAGATTCCATGTTGTGCTTAGACGTTCTGACTCGATGAAACTCGAGATATATGATGTTGGATGTGGTGCAGAAGTGCCAAAGAGCGTTTGAGTGGATGGAGGTCGAGGATGGGGGGGCCTGAGGTATGCTTTGCTGGAGTCAGTAAGAGGGAGAAGGGGGCTCGGTGTGCCGTACACATTTGATTGGGCGGCTGTGAAGTCTTTTGTTGATTTTTTGAAATTTTTTTATGATATAACTATGCAGATATCTGGATCCAAATATTGTATTGCAAATTTGTACTTCGACGAGCTCTCGGGGCTTCATGACCACTTGAAATAGAGTTGTGCTGACACTGTGGGATTGTTATTTGCTATGGCTACAAGGATGAAATCCATATAAGATAAATACTGGGGGAGTATTGAGAAGATGAATAGATTATTATTTGTGGCTATAATCCTTGACCCCCGATATAAGTTGGAAATTATAGAATTTTGGATTAGGGACGTCCTCGAGGAAGAGAAGGCTAAAGAGTTTATTAGCGAGCCAAGAAATGATATTGATGACTTATATAATTACTACAACAATAGTGGTAAGCCTACTCCAGCAAGTAGTAGCCGTAACTCCTCACGCCATACCGGCTCGACATCTTCCTTAGATGACAGAGGTGTAGATCTTTCATCACCACTGGTGCGGCGATATCATCAAATCCATGTATCGAGGAATATTATTTAGTGTGTCTGAGGTTGAGTGTTATTTGATGGAAGATGTCGAGACATTTAGTGATACATTTCATTTATTAACTTGGTGGAAGGTTATTTCCACTAAGTTTCCTATTCTTTCCCGAATAGCCTAAGATATGCTAGCCATTCCTATAACTACGGTTGTCTCTAAGTCGGTGTTTAGCACCGGAGGTCACGTCTTGGATGCTTATCGGAGTTCATTGTCTCCGACCACTATCGAGGTCCTTGTTTGCACATAGAATTGGTTAAGCTCAACGCCCATTGGATTAGAAATTGTTGATGCCGATAACTATAGGCTTGAATCAGGTAACTTTAAGATTTTAAATGATTATTTACATAATTTTAATATATTTATTATTTAATTTATAATTTATATGATTTTGTAGACATAGATGCGAACCTCAGACTAATTGTGCATGACTAAGAGTCTGAGACCGGCGCACCATAGGATGATTACCATCATGCAAAACTCGTCAGAGTTAGAGGTGGAGGTGAGTTCATAATATCACTTGAAGTATTGGCTAATGGTTTAGAAGTCTATAGTTAAATGACTAAAGAAAAGATAGTGCATTTGATCAATAAAAGTTAAAACTTCATGCATGAGAATTGGAAATCACTATCGAGTATCGAGTCTTCAACTCAAATGCATGGACTGTCCAAGACTGATGCGGGGTATTGGCCATTGTGGCTATTTCACACTTGAATGAAGTTTATGATATTATTCAATATTTTGGTGCTGTAAATTTAAATTTATTGCGATTTGTATTTTAAGTTTAAATTCATGGTTTGCAATTTGAAGGATTCATAGTTTGATTTAGTTATTGTATTTAAATTTTAGCTTTTTAACTTATTTTTTACAGTATTTTAGATTTTTTTAATTATTTTTCTACATTATTAAATAGAGTTTAATATTGGGAAAATAGGAGATGTCAGAGCCCATTTCCTCAGTAGGGCAACTGGGCCTGAAAAAGCCGAGTTGCTACTCCGATCGGAGCTTCGAGCTCCAAACTCCGACTCCGATTGGAGTCATAGTCGAAGCTTGTTTTGACCTTCGACCCTAGTCGAAGCTACGAACTCTGACTTCTATCTGTAAAATCCCAGCCCTGGAAATTAAAGAGTGATGTTTTCTATTGCAGCAGATAGTAGCCCAGGTCCGGATGGGTTTGGCTCTGGTTTTCTTCAATCATGTTGGGAGATTGTTGGTTTTGATGTGGTTGAGGCGGTTTGTGATTTTTTTCAAGGTACTCCTCTTCCTCATTTTTATTCTTCTTCATTTTTGGTTCTTATTCCTAAGATGGAAAGTCCCATGGGGTTTGATAAAGTTCGGCCGATTAGTTTGTGCTCGGTAGTTTATAAAGTTTGCTCTAAATTGTTGGTTAGATGTATTTCTTGCATGCTTCCTAGGATTGTTTCTATGGAGCAAGGTGCCTTCATACCAGACCGCAGTATTTTTGAAAATATTAGCCTCACTCAGGAGATGATTCACCGTATTAATAAGCCTTGTAGGGGAGGGAATGTTTTGTTGAAAATTGATATGGCCAAGGCTTATGACAGTGTTGAGTGGGAGTTTCTTTTTCACCTGCTGGTTTCTTTTGGCTTTTCCTCTACTGTTTGTCAGTTGGTTAGACAATGTGTTACCACTCCATGGTTCTCAGTTGTAATGAATGGTATGGCTAAGGGATTTTTCAAAGGGGGAAGAGGTTTTGTCTAGACTTCTGAAACAGGGGTTTTCACAAGGCCGAGTTGGACAATTTTTTCAACCTCGAGGTACTTCTCTTATCTCTCATTTGTTGTATGTAGATGACATTGTAATATTTGCTAATGGAAGTCGATCATCCTTCACATACCTGGACAAGTGGTGAGTAAGGAAAAAGCTTGTATTTTCTTCTCCAAAAAAAATCCCGTCCCATCAAAGAAGGATGATTCTAAGGCAAACTGGGTTTCCTCAAGGTTATTTTCCCTTCGCATACCTTGGTGCTCCAATTGTGGCTAGGAGATTGAAGGTTCGTGATTTGGAAGACCTTATTACTCGGATCAGCGACAAGTTGGGCAGGTGGAAGAGGAAATTCTTTCTAAGGGCTCTTAGGTTCTTCTCCTTCGTCATGTGCTCATGAGCCTTCCCATTCATTTGCTAGCAAGTATTCATATTCCAAAGATAGTAATTTCAAGTATAAATCGGCTTCTTAGCACTTTTTTTTTTGGGAGTGTCAAAGGGAAAGAGAAGAAAAAGTGGGTTGCTTGGGGGAAGATTTTGTCACCTACGCAGGAAGGTGGAATTGGGCTTCAGAAATCTCCAAGAAGTTCAGAAGTCTCTACACATGAAGATTGTTAAGAATACCCATATATCTTTGGTGGCCTCTTCTAGTGGTACACGCACATGGAAAATGGTTGCTAGATGTATCCCGGATGTGTTGTAGTATTCTCATTGGAAAATTAAGCAAAGGGATGCATTTTTTTTTTTTTGGGAAGGATAAATGGCTTGACTCAGGATCTCTTTGTTATCAAATAAATGTGGTGGGGTATCTAGACTTACGTGTAAAGGAAGTGGTGGTAGAGAATGGCTAGGATGAAAATTAAATTGCTCAACTAGTGGGGCTTGATAAATTGGAGGAAGTTTTAGCGGTGTTGGGTAAGAAACAATCAGGAGATGATATTCTTATTTGGGAGGTAACGCAGGTCACAGAATGGAAGTTTCAGTTCTAAATAGGCACGGACTTGTATTCGTGTTAAATCTACGGAATTGCCTTGGGTAAATTGGGTCTGGCATGCCTCACTCCCACAAAATATTTCGATCAATTTGTGGAAGGCCTATAATGCTTGTCTTAGTGTGGATGATCGGCTGAGACAGGTGGGAATCCCGATTGTATCTAAATGTGAATGTTGTGTAGATGGGAAATATGAAGACTTGAATCATATCCTGGCCAAGGTTGAGTTTGCAACTGCGATATGGAGAAAATGTGCTACTCATGTGGGAATCAGGATAATGCGGTTTAAAGTTGGCTTGAAATTGTGGAGCATTGGTTCCGTAGTGATAGAGCGACTTCACATGTTGGTTCTATTATAGGTCTTCTTCTTTCTATTGTCACATGGAAATTGTTGACCTGGAGGTGTACTAAAAGAATGGAAGGGAAAGCCAAGTCAGTGGAAACAACATGGAGAGCCATAAAATATTGGGTTGGATGGGTGGCTATGAAATTGCAGGAGGCAAAGAAATTAACCAAAGGGGATGAAATTATTCTACATGATCTTAATATTGCAGTTCGTCAGCCAAAGGGAGGTTGCTTTGCAAGGTTACTTGTGATAAACCACAACCTGGTAGGCATAAACTTAATGTAGATGGGTGTTGCTTGGGGAATCCTGGTAGGTTCGAAGTGGGAGGGATTTTGCAGAACCGCAAAGGTGATCTTTTGGTGGCTTTTTCTCATTCTCTTGGGCAAGGTATTAATAATTCAGCAGAATTGAAAGCTTTATTAAATGGTCTAAAGCTATACCAGCAGTTAGGAGTTACTTGGCTTGAAATTGATATGGACTCTGATTTGGTTGTTCAATGGATCGACAAGGCTAGATGTGGAGTGTGGTACCTAGAGGATTATTGGGAGGCGATTATGGAGATCCGGGTTACGTTCAACTACTGTATCTGGCATATATATTGGGAACTGAATACGGTGGCAGATTATTTGTCGAAGATGGGTGCAGAAGGTGTATCGAGAAGTTGGAGTGACTATGGTAGCTTGCCTCATTCTATGAAGGGGTACATGAAAATGGATAAAGTCGGTTTGCCTTATGTCTGAGGAAAATTGTGAAGCTGAAGGTTTGGACTTGGAGCAGATGCGAAATGTATTAATTGGCTCTCTTGCTGTTTGCTGTCATTTGTGGACGCGTGGTTTGTATAAGTGGTTGGATGTTACTGGTTTATTTTGATGCTTGGGTTTGGTCTTTCATGTCTATTTGTAACCCCTAGGTGTCTGTTTTTAACTACGGTTTTCTTCTGCCATAAGTAAGGGTTACTAATAAAATTGGGATAATGTTCTCTTCTTAAAAAAGAAAAGTAAGGAAGGTGTAACAAATATTCAGTAAGCCATTCAAATAAGCAAAGATGTATTTAAGGCATGATTAAGATTTCGCAGGAATTGACTTGTTCTCCTGTGCTTGATCATATTCTATTAGTGGAAGGTGGGATGACCAGAAGTTACCCCACTCCATATTGATAACCTATAGTATAGAAAAATGCAGTAAACACTGAAAAATACTCCTGAACAATTTTTTAAGTGAAAGAAAAAACTTGATGGAAAATGCAGGTAAAAGTTTCACAAAATTGATAATCGAAGTACACTTCTCTCCTGATTTAGGAAGAAGACCATGCCACTTGGGAATGTCATGTGCCCTTTCTACATATGCTGCATTTGTTCTAGTGTAAAATGACACCAGCAATGACATCCTGGTTGGGTATCTACCTCTTGCTAATGTTCCGATTGTATCATTGACCTACATTAAACCAACAAGGTAGTGTTGCCCATGATAGAAACAACGATCATAGTAAACAGGACGAAAGATTGAGGAATCCAGACCTAGTCATCAATTATAACAACAAACAAAGATAGCTATATCAATATGAAAGACCGAGAACAAGTAGCTAAAGCAACTAGGATTATCGCATGATCTTCAATGTTGAATCCTTTCATCCACTTTATCAAGGTCCCTGATAAAATTGATAATTGCTTCACAGGGAGTGAGAAGGTAAGACCCAACTCCCTTTGTCTACCAGGTGCTGGATGAAACCCTTCACTTTTTGTAACACCAAATTATGCAAGAGCTATGGCTATAAAATCAAACAATTTCGAGAGTAACATAATGTAGAAAAGATTAGAGTTTGAACCATTTAACACAACTTAACCTTTGATAGACTTATCAAAGAAGTACGTGTAAGATAAACGAGAGAAATGCATACACAGATAAATAAATTGTGTTGGAGTAGGTTTTGGATACCTTACTCACTGAAGGATTCGTATATTTATAGAGTTGTAGTTACAAAAGAATTCAACTTTACAAGGATATCTAACAAATTATCTTATCAAACTAAAAATGATTGTTACAATTCAAATTTCAAGTATTCAAGATTATGTTTTGACATTGCTGCAACTGATTTGATTTGTTCATGCTAACACCCCTGCAAACTGATGGGCAGCAAGCAGATCATCAGTTTGGATCTTAAGAACTTAAATCTTAAGGATGTATGTCCATTAGTAAACACATATGCAATCTGATCTTCTGTTGAAATATGACATACTTGAACATCTTTGTTCACAACCTTTTCATTCACAAAGTAATACTCCATTTCAATATGCTTTGTTCTATCATGGAAGACTGGATTAGAAGCCAAGGCAATTGCTCCTATGTTGTCGCACCAAATCATTGGACATTTAGCAAGAATAATATTTAATTCTCGAAATAACATACGCATACAATAGAGCTCGGCAGTAGCTAAGGCCAGTGACCTGTATTCCTCTTTTGTACTTGAATGAGAGACCACATTATGCTTTTTAGCACTCCAAGAAATCAAGTTCCTACCCAGAAAAATACCATATCCATTGCTGCTACGTCTGTCATCCGGATTGCTTGCCTAATCAGAATCACAGTATGCATTTAATTCAATGGGTGATGCATTTAATTCAATCACAATATCCATTGAGGGTGTGTAATAAAGACCAAAATCAACTGTACCTTTTAGATATCCTAGAACACGTTTGAGAGCTATCCAGTGACGTTCACGTGGGTGATGCATAAACTGGCATAATTAGTTGACAATATAGGAAATATCAGGTCTGGAAACTGTGCAATATTTAAGTGCTCCAACTATAATTCTGTATTTTCTAGGATCTGTAAGTAGTGAGCCATCTTGAGACGCTAATTTCTTGCCAGATACTGTTGGAGAGGACTGTGGTTTTGCTCCAGCCATATCTATTTTATGCAAGAGATCAGTTATATACTTGCTTTGACGCAAGTGAAGACCATTTGACTCACAACATGCTTGAACTCCTAAGAAGTAACTCAAATTGCCGAGATCTTTGAGTTAAAATTGAGTTCCAAGTTATTCAATAAATTGAGTAATAGCCTGCATACTCGATCCTGTCACGATAATATCATCCACACAGACAAGAACAAATATTTGTAAGCCACCTTTGCCATAAATAAATAGAGATGAGTCAACTGAAGACTTGAAAACCATATTCAATTAGTTGTTGTGAGAGTCTTCGAAACAATGCTCTCTGAGCTTGTTTTAGCCCATAGAGAGATTTATGTAACCTGCAAAAAAAAAATCAGGTTTAGACTTATCAATAAATCCTTTCGGTTGCTCCGTGAAATACTTTCTCATCCAATATGCCATGTAAGAATATATTAGAGACGTCCGGCTGAGGAATAGGCCAGTGAAAATTTACAGCTAGTGCTAGAATTAAACGAATAGTAGAGGGTTTAATTACTGGTGAAAATGTCTCATGATAATCCACCCCATCACGTTGATCATTTCATTTTGCAACCAAGCGTGACTTATACCTCTCTATGTTGCCATCCTGCTTCCTCTTAATTTTTTATACCCATTTGTTACGAACCACATGTTTATGAGGTGGTCTGGGACATAAGGACCATGTAGCATTGGCCATTAATGCATCAAACTCATGCCCCATAGCATCCTGCCATTCAGAGACCGACACAGTCTGCATAAAGCAACTTGGTTCTTGTTCATGATAAATAGTGGACAACACACAAGGAGGATGTTTAGTAGAATAAAATGTTATGAAACCAGGGAACTGTTTTGGCTTAAGTTTTCCAGTTTGTGATCTTGTGACTATCTTTTGGATTGGTTATTGTGGAGGCAAGGGTATAGGTTCAGTAGGGGGACATTGAAATAGATGGCGTGATCGAGACTTAGTAGCATGATTTTGAGAGGGAGCAGGAACAATAGATGGTGAATTAGTAATGTATGTTATTCTAATGTTAGGCTCAGTATTTTGAATAGGTGAGGTATCAGCATTGTTTGAAGGATGAGATAAGGGCTGTGGCTGCACAAGATTTTCATAATATATTGGCAACTGAATAGAAGTTAGTAATTGAGAAACTTTACCAGAAAGAACAGAATCATTCTTGGTTGAGTTGTCTAAAATCATATCAGTTGCTGGAAAAGAGTTCTCGTCAAAGATAACATTGCGAGAAATGTAAATTCTACCATTGTTTAAGTCCAAACATCTATATCATTTTTGTTGTCCTAAGTATCCAAGAAAAAGACACTTTTTACTTTTAAAACAAGGCTTATGTTTTTCATATGGCGAGATTAATGGATAACAACTACACCCAAAAATGCACAGGTCACTATACCTATGGACTGATTTATGGAGAACATAGAAAGGAGATAGGTTGTTTATAACTTTTGTTGGAAGCCTATTAATTAAATAAACCGATGTGAGGAAGGAATCAGCCCAATAAGTTGTTGGAAGATGTGATTTTGCAAGAAGTGTTAATCTCATTTCTCTGATGTGTCCATGTTGTCTCTCTACAATACCATTTTGTGGAGAAGAATATGGACAAGTTAGGCGATGATAAATGCCCTGTGTGCTTAAAAATTGTTTAAATTCATTAGAGAGAAATTCACCGCCATTGTCTGTTTGAAATTGCTTACTCTTACAAGAAAATAAATTTTTAGCAAGAGCTTTATATTTCTTGAAAGTTCCAAATACATCAGATTTATGAGCCATGGGATACAACTATGTAAAACACAAAAAATCATTTATGAAAATAACATAAAAACGACATCCACCAATTGAAGTTATAGGAGAAACCCAAACATCAGAATGTACAAGAGCTAATGGACCTTGTGTTTGACGTGTTGAATTGTCATATGGAACTTGCTTGGCTTTTCCTAGAGGACAAGACTATCAAAATTTAGACTTACCAAAGGATTCAGTACTAGGTAGATAGCCAGACTAAAACAAATTATTTAAGACAAGCTCGGAGGGGTGGCCTAGACGACTATGCCATTTATTCTTGGTTGTCTTAGTTCCTAACTTTGTTGCAAAGCAATGCATTTTATTGGAAAAGCTCTTGTTGCCAGCGAGAGGATATAGACCATTCTCAGCCTGACCTTGGACTAGAATTATGTTGGTCTGATTCTGTTTCACAAAGAAATTACAACCAGTGAGTATAAAATAGCAATTATTATCTAGGTAGAATTTGTTGATGGATAGAAGATTGACAGATGCATTAGGGCAATGTAAAATATTTTCCATTTGAAAGGAATGGTTATTGACTAGAAAGGAAGTGTGTCCAGTATTTTCAATTGATAAACCTGTCCCATTGCCAACTATGATCAAGTTTGCTCCTTCAAACGGCTGCTTAGTAGTAAGATTTGCTTCATTATTGGTTATGTGCGCATTAGCCTCACTGTCAGCATACCAAATTTGATTATCAAGTGTTGCATTAGATTCAGCTGCCATGGTTGCAAGTTCAGCAGGAGGAATCCGACCTTGATATGCATAATTGAACCTCTCATAGCAGTCTAGTGCAATGTGATTTTTTTTTTTGCCACAAATTTGGCAAGTAGGCCTATTGGAAGAAGTATCTTGTTGGCAAGGATTAATCTGTTGTACATAATTGGATCCACGAGGATTGAATGCAGTAGGAGCTTGATTTTGTCTGAAATTAGTATTCAGACTTGGTCTGTGTGTTTTCTTGGTAAAGTTTGGCACTTTTGATTTGTTGGCAGCAAATGCATGGTGTGTGTCTGTAGAATTTGGATGTTGATTTTCGAGCAGTTCCTCAAAGCTGAGTAATTTAGCTTGAAAATCTTCCAAGGAAAGAGTAGTATCTTGTGTGGCAAAAGTATTACGGGTAATAAAGGGAGTGAAGCTCACCTTAAGACCCCTTAGTAATTGAGCAATAATGTCTTGATCATCCATAGGCTAGCTAGCTGCAGCTAGTTGATTAGCGAGACACTTAGCTTCATCAATATAAGTATAACAGTTTTTATTACCTTGAGAGAGAGTTTGAATCTGTCACTTAAGTAATGCAACCCGTGATCATGAGGCTGATGCAAAGCGAGTCTGCAGAGAATCCCAGGCTTGCTTGGCAATCTTAATTCCATAAAGAGAAGTAAACAACTTCTCTGAAATGGAAGTATCCAACTTTTAACATAATTGTCCTTCCAGAACCATATTGCATAAGCTGGATTAGGTGCATCCTGAAAGGTTTCTTCAGGAGCCTTAATTGTGCCATCAATATAACTAACAAGATCATGGCTATTAAGAAAGACCATGAACTACATACTCCATGCCATAAAGCTGGGACCAGAGAGTTTCTCAGTAACAGGCTGAGAAGTTGCATGAAGACTTTGATTGGGGTGGGGCATATTTTCAGTATTGCTTGAACTAGAAGACATTATGAGTTGCGGAAGCTTTGAAAGAAAGGAAAGGATCAGGCGTTAGCCGTACTACTTGCTGATACCATGTAAGATAAAAGAGAGTAATGCATACATAGATAAACAAATTGTGTTGGAGTAGGTTTTGGATACTTTACTCACTGAAGGATTTGTATATTTATAGAGTTGTAGTTACAAAAGAATTCGAAAGAATTCAACTTGAAAAGGATATCTAACAAACTATCTTATCAAACTAAAAAGTATTGCTACAATTCAAATTTCAAGTATTCAAAATTCTGTTTTAACATTACTGAAACTGATTTGATTCAGTCTGCTAACAGTACTAAAGCCTGACCTCCCTATCATCAAATGTCGTGGAATTGCCACTTCATCAAGTTCTTGATTGATAATGTGTTTTCCTTGCCCTCCTAACTGTACTCGTAGGACACAAAAGTTTGTCCCTCCAATTCGATAGTAAAAGGACAATTGATATCACATCCACTAGGTTGTGATATCACCCCTGAAGCTCCAAAGATGTAAGCCGACCTAATGATTGCCCCCAAATTATGAGGGTCTGTAACCTCATCCAAAGCTACCCAAAGAGATAACCTTTATCTTACTCAACAGAAACAGGATCCAATTCCTTTATTTTTACCATCTCCAATGGAGAAGCATCTAGCACGAGACCCTGATGGGCAGTTATCGGCCACCATATGGAGATTATGCTTTGATGCTTCCTTTATGCTTAGCTGAATTTTTTCAGCCATCCTCAAGACTTTCTCAAACCCCATTTTGTCCTTCTTCTCCCGATTATTATTACTCAAATACAATCCCTTATTGTAGGTACAAACCATTTTGCTTCTTTATCTCTATTTGAAACTAACCAAGGAAGAGCTTTTCCAGTTCTTCCCACAGAGTTCTTTTCACCGCCTCTTCGAGCATACGAACTTGAAGAACTTGTAGCTCTAGTCGAAAGACAATATTGTATGGCAATTTTATGCAAGAACTAACTTGACACACTTCTGGGTTTTGATATATTGCCAATTTTCAAGCTCTTCCAATGGGGACAAATGTTACTTACAAAAATTAATGAGTCTTCCAATGTTGAATTTTGGCTTTTGATTGGAAACTAAATTATTTAGTTTAATTAGATTTATGGTTGGGAGCTGGTGGTGATCTTGAATTGGGGCTATGAAATTTACTGTAGTGTGTAAAATAGTGGTTCTTGATTTCCAGGTGGTACTTGGCAGAAAGGTTGTATCTTTTGGGTATCTTTGCTAGTGTTATTTTGTATTGGTATATTCACACTGCTATGTCTTTATTGAGCAGTCCACTCTTTCCTCCAGCTCACATATGACACAACAAAAGAGCTCCACCTCAGAAGATATTCTTCCGGAAGAATCGGTTGTTACGTAGACTAGGTTGTGTGTTGCCTTTGTGTAAATGTAGTGCTCTGGCAATATTCCATTTTGTAACAAACTCTGCAATCCTTTCGTATATCAGTGCATATCAACTGCACGACAAATTGTCCAAATGAATTATGTTAAGTCCAGATTTTATATATATACAGACTTGTATTGCTCTACTTCTTAAATGAGAATAGAATTCATTTCTTCCTAAACTCTATCATGGTACCAGAGCTGGAATATGAATAAAGTCCTCCATGGCTGGTGACAATGTCTCCTTTGAAAAAGACCATTCCTCCACCACCTTCCAACTTCCTAGTAATTTTTCAAACATATTTTCAGTCAAACTTGGTTCTAACAACTTCCTCCTCTGGCGAGCACAAATTATCCCATATCTCCATGGCCAGTAACTCTACCACTTCATTGATGGTTCTTCTCCTCCTCCCCCCTTATCCTTCCTGCCTCGTTTCCCTCTCCATCACTTTCCTCTCCATCTCAAACCAATCAAGCTTACCATCAATGGCGTCGCACAGACTAGTTACTCTTCAATGTTACTTTCTCATCTCTTACTGAACCCATTCTTGCCCAAGTTATTGCATCTCGCACATCTCGTGAGTTTTGGGTCACACTTGACACAATGTTCACTTCCCAATCTCAAGCCAAAATCTTTCAGATCCGTCATCAACTCACCAACTTGAAAAAAGGTTCACTCTCGGTAACAGATTACTATCGCAAGGTCCGTTTACTCTCTGATACTATGACTGTTGCAGGTGAACCATTGAGGGATTTTGAAGTTGTTTCCTATCTTCTTAATGGCCTCACCTCTGAGTTTTAGGCCTTTGTCATTTCTGTCACCACACGTCCCACGCCCATAACCGCTGCTGAACTCTTCAACCTGCTCCTTACCTTTGAAAGTCGACTCTCACTCACATCTATTCAGCCTGGTCTTCTTCCTAACCCATTTGCAAATATCATCACTCCTTCTTCCCCTCGTGGTCGAGGTGGCTATCACAGTAACTGTAGTGGCTATCGAGGTGGTTGTGGTCAAGGTGGCCATTCCTTCTCATCCTCTCAACCATCTTCATATTCTGGTAACAAGCCCACTTGTCAGGTTTGCCAAAAAATTGGTCACACTGCTTTGTAGTGTTATCACAGATTTGATCAAGCTTATCAATATGATCCTCCCCAAGCTCTGTCCACTCACTATACCAGTACTCAATCCCTCTCTGACAAGCAGTGGTACCCTGACTCGGCTGCTACAAATCACCTTACTTCTGATCTGCATAACCTCAACCTCTCTGTCGAGCCATACTCAGGAATTGAACAAATTAAATTTGGTAATGCCACTAGTCTTCCCGTGACCCACTTTGGTGACTCTCATTTCTCAACAAAAAATCTTATTTTTCTTAATCAATTTTGTTGTGATAATTCAGTATTCTTCGAATTTCATGACTCTCATTTCATTGCGAAGGACAAGCGGACGAGAACCCCACTACTCAAAGGACCAACACATAATGTTCTCTATGTTTTTCCTTCTCCAAACACTCCCAAGTCAATTTGGGTTGCTCTAGTTGGAGAAAGGACCACCATCGCTCATTGGCATCATCGTCTTAATCATCCATCTCTCTGACTTGTTTCTCACATATTACACAACAAATGCTTGCCGTTTATTCCTTCTCATCCTAACTTTTTTTGTACTAGTTGTCCTCTTGCCATGTGTCAGCAATTATCCTTTAAGAATTCTGTCAATAGGTCTCTTGGACCTTTGCATTTGATTTATGTAGATGTTTGTGGTCCATCCCCTCATTTATCAAGAGAAGCTTTTCGCTATTATATTTCTTTTGTCGATGACTATAACCGTTATACGTGATTTTATCCACTCGCCTCTAAAGGCGATGCTACCTCCACTTTTCTTCTTTTCCAAACACATGTTGAAAGGCTTTTAAGTGCTAAAATAAAAATTATTCAAAGTGATTGGGGTGGTGAATTTTGCCCCTTACTCGAGTTCTCCAAACTCAAGGATTTGTGGATCGACTTTCTTGCTCTCATACCCACCAACAAAATGGTGTGGTAGAGAGAAAACACTGTCACATAGTCGAAACCCGACTTGCACTTTTAGCAACGACCTCCCTACCTTACAAATTTTGGACGGATGCTTTCAAACTGCTGCCTATCTCATCAATTTTCTTCCCTCTCCCACACTTAAAAATAAATCACCTCATCTCATGTTTTTTAATAAGGAACCTGATTACTCATTTTTTAAAATTTTTGATTCTGAATGCTTGCCAAATCTTCGTTTCCACAACAATCATAAAATGCATTTACGTTCTCTCTCTTGTATTTTTCTTGGGTATAGCCCCATGCACAAAGGATTCAAATGTCTTCATTTATCAACCAATCACATGTATATATCTCGTTATGTCCTCTTTAACGAGAACTCTTTTTCGTATTCCACACTCTCCTAGTCGGTTTCGACTTCTCCTCAACAAATCTCTTAGCAAACACATAATACTCTGCCCATTTATCCTCCCTCCATTCTCGGCCCCATTCCTTCTCTTTGAAATCAAAGCCCACAACCTCCCTCGGGCCCATCATCTCCACTCAGCCCATCTCTTATTTCCTCATCCACTTCCATCGACACTTCTCTTTCATCGTCTTAGACAAATCAACTCTCACTTCCAGACCCTTCCCCTAATCTACCCCTTCCACCTCCTCGATCCCCCATCATCACCCGATACAAAACAAATTCTTCCCATCGCACTTCACCGATGGCTCCATCTCTTACCCCCAACCTAAGCACTACCTCAATACCTCACTTGACATTCCAGAGGAACCAAGTTCATACACAGTTGCTTCTCATTTCCAAGAATGGCGTGATACCATGACTACCGAGTTTCAGGCTCTCATTTAGAGTCAAACTTGGACTCTAGTTCCCCCTCCCCCTTTCACTAACATTATTGGATGCAGGTGAGTATTTTGCACCAAGAGTAAGGCCGAAGATACCATTAAACGGCGTAAAGCCCGCCTCGTTGCCAAAGGATTTCATCAACAGGAAGGTATCGTTTACTCTAAAATTTTTAGTCCTATTGTAAAACCCACAACAATTCGGCTTGTATTATCCTTGGTTGTCTCTCATGGTTGGCCACTTCGTCAACTAGATATTCAGAACGCTTTTCTCCATGGCAATCTTTCTGAAACTGTTTACATGAGTCAACCTGTCGATTTCACTCACCCTGGCCACCCTGATTGTGTTTGTTGTTTGAAGAAAGCCATTTATGGCTTAAAACAAGCTCCAAGAGCTTGGTTTGCCCAACTCAGTTCCTGTTTATGTAAATACGGTTTTACTCCATCAAAATTTGACCCCTCCTTATTTATTTATTCTTCCCAATCCATTACAATTTTTGTTCTAGTGTATGTTGATGACATAGTAGTTACCAGTTCTCATCCCTCACAGACTGATCACCTCATTGCTTTCCTTGGGTCTGCTTTTCTATCAAAGAATTAGGTAAATTATCATTTTTTTTCTTGGGCTAGAAATTACATACTTATCTGATGGTATTCAAATTTCCCAAAGAAAATACATACAGGATTTTCTATCTCCAACCAACATGCTATCAGCCAAAGGATTAACCTCTCTAATGGCCATTTCTACTCGCCTTTCCATCACTGATACACGATCTTTTTCTAACCCTAGTCTCTACAAAAGTGTAGTTGGAGGTCTCCAATACCTTTCCCTAACCTGTCGCGATATTGCCTTTGCTGTCAATAAAATTTGTCAATTTATGCACAACCCAAAACACACCCATTGGCAAGCAAGCTGTCAAACGCTTGTTGAGGTACCTCAAACACATAATCAATTTTGGTCTTTTCATTCACAAATCCTCCAATCTTCAACTTCAAGCCTTTTCCGATGAGGATTGGGCAGGTTGCCCCGTAACCATCGCTCTACCGGTGGCTTTTGTATCTTCCTTGGTCAAAATCTTGTCTCTTGGAGCTCTCACAAGTAACGCACTGTTGCTTGCTCAATTACCGAGGCTGAGTACAAGTCTTTTCCAAACACAACAGCTGAACTTATTTGGATATAGTCACTTCTTAAACCTCCATTTCTTTGGTGTGATAACCTTAGTTCAACCTATCTCTCTGTCAATCTCATACTTCATTCTCGCACAAAACACATGGAAATTGACTTCCATTTTGTCCGGAATTGAGTAGCTACAAAAACACTGCAAGTTGCTTTTCTTCCATCCAAAGACCAATTGGCTAACATTTTCACAAAACCAATAGTGTCATCTCGGTTTCATTTGCTGTGAACGAGCCTCACAGGTGTTGTTGATACACTGATTGGCTCGCGAGGGCGTATTGAGCAATCCACTCTTTCCTCCAGCTCACATATGACACAACAAAAGAGCTCCACCTTAGAAGATATTCTTCCAAAAGAATCGGATGTTATGTAGACTAGGTTGTGTGCTGCCTATGTGTAAATGTAGTGCTCTGGCAAGATTCCATTTTGTAACAAACTCTGCAATTCTTCTGTACAACAGTGCATATCAGTTGCACGACAAATTGTCCAAACGAATTCTATTGAATCCATATTGTATATATATACAGACTTATATTGCTCTGCTTCTTAAATGAGAATAGAATTCATTTCTTCCTAAACTCTATTAGTTTTGGACCCTTGGTGCACATTTATGTGGAGTAAACAAGTTGTGAAAGATTTGGTTGTTTTTCACTTTGATGTTGCTTGTTAATCATATCTATGTGTTAAGTTTATAATCATTTGGAATTCCAAATGCTACAACGTCATCTCACTTCCGTCTTACTTTCTTGATACGTATTGCCCATCAACATTGAGTTTTTTGTTTTTGATTTTGTATGTGTTGACATTTTACATTTGTATGTTAATTGGATAGGTTCCTTTGTGGTTGTTTCCTTTCTTCATTGATTGCAATTCCCTTCTCTTGCTTCCTCCACAATTCATTATCTTCTTTTCCACAGTTATATCATTAAAATTATGTCTTCTTTTGAGAAGAATACTCCAGCTATGCGCTACTTCTAACGAACTAGATCACAATGACTTCTGCCATGGTGGTGTTGGTGGAGGGGACGCGGATGGTGTACACTCACAAGACAGGTCTCAACCTAGCTCTACTACTGGATGTGATATGGACCAGTGCAGGAGCGTTCAAGTCGCTGGATTTGTACGGAACTTCGTTTTGAAGAGGTACTTAGAGCCTGGAATTTTTTTGAGCCAATTTGTGAAGGGCTTGGGGATTTTCTTGGAGTGTTAGAACATGGATATGGCTTTGCTAGGGTTGGTTCTGGCTGAGCTGCTCTTTCTATCACTCAAGGCTCATGAGGAGGGTGACTTGACCCAAGTGCGTGCTTATCTGGAGCGGCCAAATAATGTTTTCCGTTCAACCTCTGGTGGCTCTCTCGCCTTAGAATGGTACACCTTTTTGCTCGTTATCAAATGAACATAGTGATATACTACATTTGCGCATAAGTTTAGGAGGGAGACTTACATTGTGTTCTTTTGTTTGTTATTTCTACTTTATTGTGTGATATTGTTGGATGTTTTAGCAATGATTGTTTGTGCTATATTTCATATTGTGTAATGATGAAGTTTGGGGAACGGGGGATATGGCATTATTTGCTTTAGGATGCTCAACTGTAAATAGCTCATGCTACACAAAATGTTAGGCAAGCGATCTCATAAACTTTCTGTGAACCTTCCCTTTGTTAGCTTCACCAGTGACCTAGATGTGATACCAATCTATTATCTAAGCATTGGTTTAGGAACTTGTAGTCAAAGTAAGTAATCTTTTATAAATAATTGAAGACTTTTTTAAAAGAAAGGCAATATTTGTAACTAAGCCACGTATACATGAGAAAAGAAACAAAATTAGTTAGGACAAGCTTTTGAACAAAAATAAAAATTTTATTTGCAAGTCCATGTGAATGACATGTCCTACACTAATATGACAAGATTTCATTTATAGGAAAGATTTAAAAATTTGAATTTTGCAAATTAAATCCTATCACTAATATGACAAGATTTCATTTATAGGGAAGATTTTTGCAATTTAAATCCTATCATGAGAGCAAAACGGATGGTATATCTTCCACATTACCTTGTAAGTAGAAGGATTTAAACAAAATCTTGCAGCCTAATATTCCAACTCTTTTATGTCAATATAATGCCATATCAAACGCTTTGATGCCATTCATAAGTTGAGTCTTAGACTTTTGTAAATGAATCTAAACAAAATCTCTCATATTTTCCTTAGTGGAGATCAAGGAAGAAGGGTCCAGGATTTGGTATAATTTCATACCTAATATGGAGTAGTGAACTTCTCTAATCAAGATTTTAAAACAAAGGGTTGGAGTGGATGTAAGTCTTGCTTTAGTTTGGATTCTAAGAGAATCTCAGAATATCTATGAATAGTAATGAAATAATTTGTGAATAGTAGTAAATTGTTTGTGAATAATAATGAAGTAGTTTGAGAATATCTAAGAACAATTGTAATCCCCAACATGCCCTTAAAATTTTATCATATTTTGAACCTATTCAGACGTGATGTAGGATTTGAAGTTGATTTAGCCTGGAATTACTTTTCCCCGTCTTTTTCATTTAGGGTTGCTTGTAAAGGAAACATCATTTGGTATCGTCATTGATGAGGTGAATATGGGATGTAATTGTTGCTAGAAGCTTTGGCAGAAAGGAGTATTAGGATTGAAGGATATCTTTATGCAATCCTCACATAGGGGAGCCCAACGCACGCCTAATGTTGGTGAGCCACGTAATATGTGAAATGTATAAATGAGATTTGGGGGCAAAGACAAGATGAGATCATCTCATCATTACAGCTTTCCCAAATTCTCACACAAAATATAATAAACAATTCAACTTTTTCAAATCTCAAAACAATAATAATATTTAAAATTAATATTTTAAACTTTGATTTAAAACCAAAAATTTTCATCTCACTCCCCAAACCTAAGTGGAAAATGGCAAACAGTAAAATGTGTCATTTCATTGGACTAAGGCTTTCATTGTTCATGCTCCTTCCCCTAAGCCCTAACCTGTGAATCCATATGTAGACATCGAACCCATTTTGTGCACAAACTTGTCCTGAGGGCTTGTGGAAGGCTTTGTTTGACATAAGCAGCTCTCAAGGAATGGGCAAACTATTGCACAACACTTGTAAAAACATGGAATCCAACAAGAAAGTCAATGGATTCCCTTTTCTGATATAACCTAGGTTTTTGCTAATTCCCAGCTTCATTTTTGGTACAAGTGTGTCACTAGCAGAATCAAGGCTTTGCCACAGTTCTTGCTTTATGGATTCATATGAGTTCAGCTCATGTAGCACAAACTTCTCGGTATCTAGCAGTACGACTTTTCTCTCATCAATAAAAACTAGCTCTTTTCATTTCTAGTCTCCCCAAGGCTTGAAGTCTTGCTGGATGCCAATGACCCCACTTTTTTTTCTATCTTTCTTTGCCTAGATGCAAAAAGAAACCTTATTTAAAAGCAAATGCCCACATAACTACAATCATAAATCCAAAGTTAGTACAAGAATCAGAACAAAGAATCCACTTATTTGGTTGAGCGTTTTGGATATAAAATCATTGCTTGTTATAGCTATGTAGAGAGTCAAGTATTTAAGAATTTGTATGTTCTGATCTTAGTATCTGAGCATTTTGGCAAAAATGTATTTAAGCATCAGAGATCTGTTTTTCAGAGCAGTCAAATGCTTTGAATGAGACTTTGAGTGCCAACGGTGGTGAGGAGATGCAGGGGGAACTTGAATGGTGCTTTGGGTCGACTTGTGATACTGCTTAACAGTTTCTACAAGAAATAAGGCCTTTTCTGGTATTTTTTATCTGCTAGAAATAAAAATCGCCGCAAAAACCCTTTATTTGCAGCTATTTTTTACATCGTCACAGGATTTTTACATTATTTTGGAAAATCTTCTTTTGGGGCGATTTTATTACTTTTTGCGACAGCCAAATTCGTCGCAAATAATAATCTGGTCTTTTGTAGCGATTTTTTACTTTTTACGACTAACAAATTCATCGCAATAGTAAAAAACATGTTGCAGTGATTTGTTGTTTGATGGAATTGCGAAAGTGGCCTTTTGCATCAACTTTTTAACTTTAAAAATCGCCGCAAATATTAATCAGGCCTTTTCCCGCGATTTTACATTCGTCGCAAAAAAATTATTACTTATTTTTGACGATTTTCAAGTCGCCGATTAATGTCTAGTGCGAAGTTGGGAAATAATGTACAATTCACTTTGTGGCGACTTTTTTACTTTTTGCGGCAATTTTTGTTGTCGCAACAAGAGAACGTGGACTGTTGCGGCATTAAATTTTCGTCGATTAGAAAAAGCGCGGCAATAGATAATATTTACGGTGAACATTGTCGCCATAAAAACATATGCGGCCAATTAAAGCTTATTAGTAGCGACTCAAAAGCGCTGGAAAAGCTAATAAATTTTAAAAGCTGCGCGTTAAATTTTCTCCTCATTTCTTTCCCTCCAGCCGTCTCCCCAGTCCCCCTTCCCCCCTCTCTCTCCCCAATCCCTCTTCTCCCTCAAGCCTCCACCGCGCACAGCCTGTCGCCAACGACCCCACCACTCCACTGCCACCTTACCTCGATGGCCACCCCCTCCTTCTCCCCCTGCTCCCACGCCAATCTCTTTCTGGCCTCACCTCTCTCTCTCTCTCTCTTGGATTTCTCTATATCGCTGCCGTTAGGGGTACTGTTCGCCTCCACCCACACCTCGACGCCGTCGCCAGTCCTCCATCGAAGCCCCCGTCTCCTCCACCCCTAGCCTAGCAACCCGAGGCTCTCCCTTGCTCTATTCACAGCCCACGGCCACCAGCTCTCCCTCCCTCCCTAGCCACCACTCCACGCCAAGTTCTATTCTCACAATCTCATAAAGAAATTTCTCCTTTATTTGGATTGAATGAACATATTTGATTGTATTTAGCTTGTTTTGTTATATGTTTCTTATCAAACTTTTTAAATCTTAGGTGACAGAGACTTGTTTTGTTATATATTTCAAAATCTCAGGGGATCTTGACCCGAGTGTGACAGAGGGCCATCTCCTCGATTAGGGTTCATTGAGGAGCTTCTTGTAGGTATAAGGCCTCAATTAGAGTAGTTGTTAATCCTACTATTTTGCTTAATGGTTAGAAGAACAACAAGAGAACGTGGGAGAATGTTTTGATTATGCCAATAAAAATGTAGTGCTTTGTATCTATAAAGATCTTATGGAAGAGTCACGAGGACTTGATTTCGTCATATATTATGCTGATATGTTATATTCTCTCTCTGTGTGAAGTTTATCTTGGAAGGTTAATTAAGATGTCTCTCTCTCTCTCTCTCTCTCTCTCTCTCTCTCTCTCTAACTACTAAAGAATTTGTAGATATCGGCAGGTTTTCAAATTGTGCTTACCAACAATATGCGTGGCAAGTCTTCTCTCTATCGTCCCTCTCGAGTGGCGATTCTGGTGAAGTGAGAGTCTACTCTACTCCCTAAGAGTAGGAAGGAGTGTGGGCTTCGTCAGTAGGACGTGGTGACGATGGATGGTATCGAAGAGATCTATGAACGTCTGGAACTGAATGAAGAAGAGGAGGATCCTATCGACGTAGTATTATGTAATGAATAAATATAGATAGAAGTTACTATTGGGAGCATCTATTTTGCACACATGATGTGGCATCATCTAAACCACACATCTCCTCAAGTGAGTGTTGGAAACAATCAACTAGAAGCAGCCACGCAGTAAGTGCAAAGTGTGCACTGCTATAGTGGCTTCTCTTTAGCATTATCCTTATGTAATATAGAATAATTGAAGAAGAGAGGGGATAGGAGTCTAGTGGGGAAGATATGTGCTGAGAGGACGATCGGGAAGGATATTGTGAGATCTATGATGGTGAAAACTTGGAGGGTCAGTAAACAAATGGAATTCTGTGAGATTAGAGTGAATTGTTTCGTGATTACATTTGCATCTCAGGGAGATAGGAATAACGTGCTGAAGGGGTGTCCATGGCTGTTTGATAACTATCTATTTGCACTGAGAGTGTTTGATGGAAGTACCCAGCCAAACCAATTTGATTATTCTCCTGAGCAGTTTTGAATCCAGATGTATAACCTGCCTTTGAGAGGGATGAAATGGGTTAAGATGATAGGGAAAACAATCGGGAAAGTGGTGGATGTGGATATACAAGAGGGCAGTATGGCGTGGGTTCGATGTCTTAGGGTGAAAGTGGAATGTGAATTGACAAAGGTACTTGCACGAGGAAAAACCATTATGCTTCAAGGCCAAAGAATGTGGATACCAGGGAAATATGATAAACTCCCAAAAATTTACTTTTGTTGTGGATGCATTTTACATGATAAATTTGGATGTAAGAGGGAGGAAAACTTTGGAGGGCCTTATCAATTTGGATCCTGGCTAAGAGCCACATCAGTAAAAAAAAAAGGAGGAGGGGAGGGAGGAGGATCTCAAAAAATAGGGTCAAGATGCTGAAGTTGGGGGACTAGAAAGGGAAATTAATGTGAGGGGTGAGGGTAGAGAACTAGAGGGGAAGGGGGAGGATGAAAATGGGAGGAGGGTTGAGGAGGAAATGGGGAGAGGGAACAGTAGGGAAAGAGTAAGGGTAATTCATGATCAGGAGGATAGGGTGGATGGTCAGGTGGAACTTGGAGTGGGTCTGGTAAAAACTAGGCCAATTATTCAAAGTGAGGTAGAGGGGGCTATGGTTGTGATACCATGCTCCTTCTTCTTACGTACGGTTCTTCCTTCTTACGTACGCTTCTCTCTTCTGACGTAATATTTCCTTCCTTCTTACGTAAGCTAGTGATGAGGACAGAAATTATGTAAACCGTCTGCCCCATCTCTCTAGCGACTGCAAGACTCGTCATGCGTGTCGAACCCCAATGGCGTGTCTTCGAAGGATATCGTACGACTTCTAGGGCACGCCCAGTGTTTTAAATGTACTGGAAATATTTATAAAGAGTATTTCCAGTGTTGTTGAACTAAGCTTGATTTTAAATATGACAATTATAATATTCTTGAAGAGATCCAAAAATATTATAATTGCCAGAAATCATTTTAATATCATTATTAAAATGATTTCAACTATTTAACATATTATGGGATTTAAATTATGTTGAAAGTTTTTATTAATTAAATGTTAAGGGAGACTTCATCATTTTATTAATGATAAAGAATATTATTTTATAAACTAAAGTTAGTTTAAAATAATATTCTACCTTAATTCCTCTAAGCGCTTTTAATTAAGTTAATGTTTACGCATTTTCAAATCAGTATTTTAGTCCCCCATCGTTAGATTGTTGCGCGGACCCCAAGACAAAGGGACTAGATTATAAACCCAGACTCTCTCTCTTTCTCCCTCATTTTCGTAGCTCTCTCTCTCTCTCTCTCTCTCCTTCCTCTCCCCAGAGTACGTAGTACGCAGCTTCCACCCCACGCCGAACGGCTCCAAGCCTCAGCCCGGCGCCGCTGTGCATCGCCAGCTCTCACCGCCGGCACCATTGGCCTCCTCTCCCTCCGGCGAGCCCATCCAAGGCAGCCTCTCTCTCCCACTCTCTCTCTTCCTCTCCCTTGGAAGTGCAAAGCCCGAATGGGCTCAAGGCCATTGCGCCACTGTGCACCGCCCAATGGCTCCACCGCTCCCACGGCGACCTCCCCTCCCACTGGCCAACATCCTCCACCGAAGCCAGCCCCTATTACGCAGCCCTCCCTCTCCTTTTACGGCAAGTACCCCAAATGGGTCTCTAACCCATTTCCTCACCGTGCGTCGCCGTACACGGCCACCCATGGCCACCCAGCACCACCGTGGACCTCCCTCTTCCTCCCCTTTCGTCCTCCACGTGACCCGAGGCCCATAGCCTCTCTCCACCACACGGGTTTCCCCCTCATGCATGCACGGGTTGCATGTCCTCCACCGCCGTGCGCCGCCACCCACGGTGGGTAACCACCATCATCAGCCTCCTCAGGCCGCTACCAAGCCAAGCCAACCACCCATGGCCTCAATCTGCCACCCGTGCACGCACACTCTCTCTCACTCTCCCACGGCCTTTCCTCCAATTCACGGCCTTGAACCGCCACCATGAGCCACCGTGGCACCACCTCGACGCCACCACGAGATCCACCGCACCTCCTTTAGCCAAGCCCTAGGTCCAAGCCACCACTCTATGTGGTGGTTAGTCATTGCACGTGATGGACAGCCACTGCGCGTGGCTGACCGCCACTATACACGGTTAGATCCGCCGTGTTACACTCCTAGCCATCATCACAAGGCCTTCACGAGCCCTTCCAAGACCACACCTAGCTATCCAAACGCCTAAACAATTAACATACGTGGGTCAGCCGCCACGTACGACACTTCCGACATCATCGGCTGTGACGATCAACGAGCAACGCACGGGTTATCCCGTCGATGGTATAACCCTCTATCCCTCGTTAATTATGTTAGATATTGATTAGTTGACTAGGTTGTGGACTGTGTTGTTGGTATTTGTGGAGTTGTGGTATTATGATGTGGTGCTGTGTAACGAAGTGTTGGGCACTCTGTGTAATGAAGTGTTGGACTTGTCTGTGTTGTATGGAGGTGTATTGTGCCGTGTAGTGTGTTGTGAAGTGTTGTGGACTGTGCCATGTAGTGTGGTTGTGGAGTATGTGTTGTATTGGTGACGTGGCAGATGGAATGGGAATAGTACACGCTGGGTGTACTTTGTGTGTGGCGTAGTGTGAGATAAGGAGAGTATATGTAAAATATACCCTCCCGGCATATGGTGGAACGGGATGAGTACACGGAGAGTGTACTCTGTGGTGTAGTGCGTGTGAAAGGAATACATATGGAATGTACTTCATGTGGCGGAGTGATGCACCATATGGCGGATATGCCATAATGGTGATGTGGCGTGATGTGTATGAAGGGAGTACATGTGAAATGTACTCCGTATGATAAAGTGATGTACCATATGGCGGGTATGCCATAATGGTAATGTGGCGTAGCGTGTATGGAGGGAGTACACGCGGAGTGTACTCCATGTGATGGAGTGACGCACCATACGGCGGGTATGCCGTAGTGGTGATGTGACGTAACGTGCATGGAGTATACGCGGAATGTATTCCATGTAGTGGAGTGACGCATCATATGGCGAGTATGCCATAGTGATGAAGTGGCGTAGCGTCTGTGAATGGAGTATATGTGGAGTGTACTCCATGTGATGGGGCGATGCACCATATGGCGCGTACGCCATAATGGTGATGTGGCATAGCGTATGTGAAGGGAGTACACGAGGAGTGTACTCCATGTAGAGGAGCAATGCACCATGTGGCTCGTATGCCGTAACGGTCATGAGTTGTAGCGTATATGAAGGGAGTATGCGCGGAGTGTACTCCACGAAGTGCAGCGACACACTAAATGAGGATTTAGTGTGGACTAAGATGCATGAAGGTAGTGACGGGCGTATTATCTAGGATTTGTATGCGTGATTACATCGGTCGGAATCATGTGTCGGAATGTGGTTATAAGAAGAGTAAGACGAATGTCTTAGTGTCTTAATCCTAAGGTGAATCATGGGTTCACTTTAGTGGACGAGCACTCGAGACAAGACTTTGAGTTGGAAGATGCGGTGACCGTAAGTGGTCCCCGAAGGGTTTAACATAGTAAAGGGCACGTAAGTGCACGAGATAGAAGGAGAGTGTTCCAAGTATAACGTAGTTCTATTTATGGTTTAAGTTGCTTATGCATTAGACAGAGAATGACGTTAAGGCTATGTGTATGCATGTAGGTTGCCATCTGACAAGCATGAATGGACTGCATGACATGCAAGTAGCATGGAGTCCATGTAAGAGTTACGTTCATACTCTTCTAGAGTTTTCCAAGATACAAGAAATGCTTTTCCCTTAAGATGCTCACGAAAAGAAACGAAAGACGCTTTAAGAAAGAAAATGCTAAGTGTTCAAATGTATAAGTATGTACGGCCCCTCCTTGGCAGCCTCTGTTTACGCACCCAAAGTATTAATTGTACGCATGTGAATGGATGACTATACGCTGTATCTATTGTATATATTTTCTAAGAGAAAATCCATAAACTGACGAAGATGCATGAAAGGAGTGACAGAAGATGCTTTTATGGATCCTACGAACCGACGCCTTTATGTGCGCCACGAGGTGATGCCCATGGACGCCATGAGAGACGACGTTCAAAGGTGACGCTTATGGGAGCCATGAAAGCTGACGTTTAGGCCCATGTATGTTCACAGATGAAGTTTTCAAGAACAAACTGTTAAAGAAATGATAGAACTGAAACGAACTGAAAAATGAAAATACGATTTTCGGGCTTACGATCCAAACGATGTTTATCCATGAAAAGAAATGTTTTCTCATGAAAAGAAAGGACTGTTAACTGATAGAATGAACCGAATGAAAGCTCCAGCTCTCTAGAGCTGACATAAAGGAATGAACAAAAAGCAAGAAAGAAAGAACTGAAAGCATGAATGTATGAAGATACGTAACGGCCACATGAATGAATGAACAGGGTACCAATGAATGGGAATATTGCAATGCCGGGTAAGTAGTACTGGAAGTGCACCCAGTGCTGCCCCCTATGAAAGGGATTCCCAACCCGTGGTCACGGGCGGAATCTGGGTCCAAAGGAAGACCGCTAACCCCAAACACACGGGGCGTAACAGTGTGTACTGGGCTATGAAAGTGATAAGAAAGAATGGATGTATGCACGTATGCACGAACGCATGAAGGCACTTGTATGCACAAGAGCACAAGAGCACGAACTCTTTAAGAAATGAAGGCACTGACGGGGGAAACGTTTTACGACAAGAAAGCCTTTTTAAAAGTAAAGCCCCGTACAGTGGCTCTTGAAGAAATGAAGGCACTGATGGGGGACACGCTTTAAATAAAGGAAAGTCCTTTGAAAGAAAAATCTCGTCCAGTGACGTTTTCAAATGAACGCACGTAGACACGTATGCATGCACATAATAGTATGTACGAATGATGAATGCATGAATGAAAACCTATGTTGTTATATTTTTAACTGTATGAAGTAATGCTTATGAGTCTTCGACTCATTTTAGTTTTTATGCATGTCCCTCCCCCACAGGAACTGCACGATTAGGATGGACACGGCCCATGGGGAAGAGCACGGACGTTTAGGCACGAATTTTAAACATATGAGAGGCCTGTTTATTTCAAGATTTATGTTTTCCATTGTAAACCTCTTTTATCGTCAAATCACATTTTAAATTATAAACGTGGAGTCTCGCACCCTGGGTATGCAAGTGAAAAGTTTTAATCGGACGGTAATTCCCGTCGTCCTTTCAAAGAAATATTTATAAAAAGTCCCACCATAAGGACATGCGTTACAAGTTGGTATCAGAGCAAACCCCAGGTTATGCTAGACTCTATAGTGTTCTTTTCAAAAAATAAGAGTGAAAATCTTTCTTTGAAGAGAAACTTTTTCCAATGAGAGAAAACTTTTTCAAGGAAAGAAAACTTTTGAAAAGAGAACTGCACGTGAAGGAAAAACCTAGACTGACATCTTCCCAAGGCATGTCTGGTCCTGCAGTAAGTACAAGAAAGTATTTTTATTTTTAATGCTATGATGTTTTCAATGTATGACCTAATGAACGCATGCATGTCAGATTGGCAACTAGAAAGAGGTAGTCATGCTGAGTGCATAGAATGTAAAAGGTATCAGAGACTGAACATAGTTAGAGATTAAGGAATGAATGATGGAACGTTAGGACATGCAGCAATAGCTCCATGCTAAATGAGGAATGGACTAGAAACGCTAGGAAGACTATGATAGTTAAGAATCGCATGAACGACCACGAACTAAGCTAGGACTGAAACGCAAAACGAGATGGTAACTTCAAGCCGCGTCGCCAGGAATGTCAGAATGGAAGATACGAACGCTATGAGATGGATGAACTCAACCACTTCGGACTGACTGTAAGCATGACGATGGAGGAACGACAAGACGTGAGGGCAGGTATTGTCTGAGATGTGACCAAGATGCTAAACGTGAGTAGAGAAGTGTGAAGACAACGCGAGGACATGTATGATGGAGTACCTAATAAAGATGAACAAACCCTTAAAATACTACGCTAAACTCTTAGAGTACTAAGCAAATTCCTAGAGTATTAAGCAAATCCCTAGCAAATTTCGAGGACGAAATTTATTTAAGGTGGGAAGATTGTGATACCCTGCTCCTTCTTCTTATGTACGGTTCTTCCTTCTTACGTACGCTTCTCTCTTTCTGACGTAAGATTTCCTTTTTTCTTACGTAAGCAAGTGATGAGGACGGAAATTATGTAAACTGTCCACCCGTTCTCTCTAGCGACTACAAGACTCGTCATGCGTGTCGAACCCCAATGGTGTGTCTTCGAAGGATATCGTACGACTTCTAGGGCACGCCCAGTGTTTTAAATGTACTAGAAATATTTATAAAGAGTATTTCCAGTGTTGTTGAACTAAGCTTGATTTTAAATACGACAATTATAATATTCTTGAAGAGCTCCAAAAATATTATAATTGCCAAAAATCATTTTAATATCATTATTAAAATGATTTCAACTATTTAAAATATTATGGGATTTAAAATAAGTTGAAAGCTTTTATGAATTAAATGGTTTTATTCTCTTTAATATGTTAAGTGAGACTTCATCATTTTATTAATGATGAAGAATATTATTTTATAAACTAAAGTTAGTTTAAAATAATATTCTACCTTAATTCCTCTAAGCACTTTTAATTAAGTTAATGCTTACGCATTTTCAAATCAGTATTTTAGTCCCCCATCGTTAGATCGTTGCGCGGACCCCAAGACAAAGGGACTAGATTATAAACCCAGACCCTCTCTCTTTCTCCCTTATTTCCGTAGCTCTCTCTCTCTCTCCCCTTCCTCTCCCCAGCGTACGCAGCTTCCACCCCACGCCGAACGGCTCCAAGCCTCAGCCCGGCGCCGCTGTGCATCGCCAGCTCTCACCGCCGGCACCATTGGCCTCCTCTCCCTCCGGCGAGCCCATCCATGGCAGCCTCTCTCTCCCACGCTCTCTCTTCCTCTCCCTTAGAAGAGCAAAGCCCGAACGGGCTCAAGGCCACTACGCCGCCGTGCACCGCCCAATGGCTCCACCGCTCCCACGGTGACCTCCCCTCCCACCGACCATCATCCTCCACCGAAGCTAGCCCCTGTTACGCAGCCCTCCCTCTCCTTCCACGGCAAGTACCCGAAATGGGTCTCTGACCCATTTCCTCACCGTGCGCCGCCGTACACGGCCACCCACGGCCACACAGCACCACCATGGACCTCCCTCTTCCTCCCCCTTCCTTCTCCAAGTGACCCGAGGCCTATAGCCTCTCTCCACCACACGGGTTTCCCCCTCATGCAAGCACGGGTTGCATGTACTCCACTGCCGTGCGCCGCCACCCACGGTGGGTAACCACCGTCATCAGCCTCCTCAGGCCGCCATCAAGCCAAGCCAACCACCCATGGCCCCGATCTGCCACCCATGCACGCACACTCTCTCTCACTCTCCCACGGCCTTTCCTCCAGTTCACGGCCTTGAACAGCCACCATGAGCCACAATGGCGCCACCTCGACGCCACCACGAGATCCACCGCACCTCCCTTAGCCAAGCCCTAGGTCCAAGCCACCACTCTATGTGGTGGTTAGTCACTGCACGTGATGGACAACCACTATAGACGGTTAGATCCGTCGTGTTACGCTCCTTGCCATTATCACAAGGCCTTCACGAGCCCTTCCAAGACCACACCTAGCTATCCAAACGCCTAAACAGTTAACGTACGTGGGTCGGCCGCCACGTACGATACTTTCGACATCATTAGCTGTGACGATCAACGAGCAACGCACGGGTTATCCCGTCGATGGTATAACCCCTATCCCTCGTTAAATATGTTAGATATTGATTAGTTGACTAGGTTGTGGACTATGCTGTTGGTATTTGTGGAGTTATGGTATTGTGATGTGGTGATGTGTAACGAAGTGTTGGGCACTCTGTGTAATGAAGTGTTGGACTTGTCTGTGTTGTATGGAGGTGTATTGTGCCGTGTAGTGTGCTGTGAAGTGTTGGGCGTAATTGGTAAGTGTGCTGTGAAACGAACTGAAAATAAAGGACAGAACTGAAACAAACTGAAAAATGAAAAGGAGATTTTTGGGTTACGCCCCAAACGATGTTTATCCATGAAAAGAAATGTTTTCTCATGAAAAGAAATGTTTTCTCATGAAAAGAAAGGACTGTTAACTGAAAGAATGAATCGAATGAAAGCTCTAGCTCTCTAGAGCTGACATGAACGAATGAACGAAAAGCAAGAAAGAAAGAACTGAAAGCATGAATGTATGAAGATACATAACGGCCACATGAATGAATGAAAAGGGTACCAATGAATGGGCAGATTGCAATGCCAGGTAAGTAGTACTGAAAGTGCACCCAGTGCTGTACCCTATGAAAGGGATTCCCAACCCGTGGCCATGGGCGGAATCCGGGTCCAAAGGAAGACCACTAACCCCAAACACACGCAGCGTAACAGTGTGTACTGGCCTATGAAAGTGATAAGAAATAATGGATGTATGCACGTATGCATGAACGCACGAAGGCACATGTATGCACAAGAGCACAAGTGCACGAACTCTTTAAGAAATGAAGGCACTGACGGGGGAAACGTTTTACGACAAGAAAGGCTTCTTAAAAGTAAAGCCCCGTACCGTGGCTCTTGAAGAAATGAAGGCACTGATGGGGGACACGCTTTAAATAAAGGAAAGTCCTTTGAAAGAAAAGTCCCGTCCAGTGACATTTTCAAATGAACGCACGTAGACACGTATGCATGCACGTAATAGTATGTACGAATGATGAATGCATGAATGAAAACCTATGTTGTTATATTTTTAACTGTATGAAGTAATGCTTACAAGTCTTCGACTCATTTTAGTTTTTATGCATGTCCCTCCCCCACAGGAACTGCACGATCAGGACGGATACGGCCCATGGGGAAGAGCACAGAAGTCTAGTCATGAGTTTTAAATGTATGAGAGGCCTGTTTATTTCAAGATTTATGTTTTCCGCTGTAAACCTCTTTTATCGTCAAAGCACATTTTAAATTATAAATGTGGAGTCTCGCACCCTGGGTATGCAAGTGAAAAGTTTTAAATCGGTCGATAATTCCCGTCGTCCTTTCTAAAAAATATTTATAAAAAGTCCCACCAAAAGGACAGGTGTTACAATGGTGATCCAAGAAAGTCAGTATGGTGAGAACGCTGAAGATAATTCTAGAACTTCAAAGTAGGTGATCAAACAGAAGGGGAGAGGATGGAAGAGAAGGGCTCGTGGAAAAGGAACATCAAGTGAGAATTCTAATCCTATCTCGAATTTAAAAAGAAGCTTTGATGGTGGGATGGAGGGGGAGAGGGTTTGTGGTGGAAGAGAAAAGTAGGACAGAATAGAATTGGCAATGGAAGGGCATATGTTGGAGGACCTATTGGCGGAGACTATGATGCAGCCCCACCAGCAGATATGAATATGTTATGTTAGAACTACCGAGGGCTTAGGAACCCTCAAACAGCTCAGGACCTTAACAATTTGGTTAAGTCTCCCAAAATTGTGTTCCTAATAAAAACTTTGATAAAGGTTTGTAGAGTAGAAGGATTAAAAAATAGATTGAGGATAGAGGGATGTCTTGTTGTGGATCTTGTGGGAAGGAAATGGGGATTAGTGCTGTTTTGGAAAGATAAAAAAGAGGTGGAGATAATTAGCTACTCTCAATGGCATGTGAGTGCAATAGTCCATGAAGTGGATGGTAGAACCTGGGGGTTTACTGGATTTTATGGTCATCTAGAGGCTGGGAAAAGGAAGAATTCGGGGGAACTATTATCAAGACTTAAGCCATCAAAGGGGTTTGCTTGGTGTGTAGCAAGGGATTTCAATGAAATCCTGACTGAAAATGAGAAAGTTGGAGGGAGATTAAGAGCTGAAAGTCAGATGATTCAGTTTATAGAAGTATTGGAGATGACGGGTCTGTTTTATGTTGGGTGTGTGGGGAATCCTTTCACGTGGAGTAATGGTCACTTTGATCATACTTTCACTAAAGCAAGGCTTGATAGATTTGAAGTGAATGGTGAGTGGAGGGCTATGTTCCAAGATCTGTGGGTGGAGAGTTTGGTTGCTAGATGTTTTGATCACAAACCTGTGGTGCTAACTATCACAAGGGTAAAGAACTTGAGGAAGAGAAGGAAGCATATGTTCAGATTTGAGGCAAGTTGGCTGAAGGAGGAGGAATGTGAGAGAGTAGTGGCAAAGGTTTGGTTTGAAAAATAGATGACTCTTGATCCTATGAGGAATGTGCAAAGACTTCAAAGAGTGTGTAGTGGAAGGCTGGCAAATGGGCTTAGGAAGAAAGACAAGGAAATGAATGGAAATAAAGAGTTGCTGACTGAAAGGATTAAAAGGCTACAAGAGATGGAAAGGCTTCATAATACTACTTAGATACACAAGCTACAATTGGAAGTGGGGAAGCTGCTAGAGCAAGAGGATATAAGGTGGAAGAAAAGGGCAAAAAGAAACTGGTACTGTTTAGGTGATAAAAATACAAAGTTCTTTTACACCTGTGCCAGTCAAAGGAAAAAGAAAAACCAAATATTGTCTGTTGTAGATGCTTAGTCTGAGGTGAAAGAAGATCAAGAGGAGGTTGTTGAGGCCTTTAGAGATTTTGCTGAAGTGTATAAATCAGGTGAGCCTTCTAGAGAAGTGATTGAGGAGTGTGTGAATTCAATGGGGGCAAGGGTAACAAATAGAATGGTGGAGGAATTGGAGAAAAGTTTTACTAGAGAAGAGGTGGAGGTTGCTTTAAAACAGATGGGGCCATACAAGTCTCTTGGCCGTGATGGGTTCAGTGCATGCTTTTACCAAACTTTTTGGAGCACAGTGGGTGAGGAGGTTTGTGAGGCATCTTTGAGTGTCTTAAATGGAGGCAAGCTTGTGGAATCCTTGAATTTCACATATGTGGCTTTAATTCCAAAGGTTGAAGAGCCAAGAAAGGTGGGGGATTATAGACCAATAAGCCTATGCAATGTGCTATATAAATTGATAGCTAAAACCATTGCAAATAGACTGAAGAAGGTGCTGAATGATGTTATATCCAAGCATCAAAGTGCTTTTGTAACGGGAAGGTTGATAGTAGACAATATAATTGCGGCTTATGAGACCTTGCACACCATGAAAACTAGGCTTAAGGGAAGGGAGGGAAGTAAGGCTCTAAAGTTAGACATCTCCAAAGCCTATGATAGGGTGGAGTGGTCCTTTCTGAAAAGGGTAATGGAGAAGTTGAGGTTTGGAGCAAGATGGGTTAAACTAATAATGGAGTGTGTTACCACTGTTGCCTATGTTTTGATTATTAATGGTGAGCCAGGAAAGGTGATAAAACCAGCAAGAGGGCTAAGGCATGGGGATCCCGTTTCCCCCTACTTATTTCTATTATGTGCTGAAGGGTTAAGTAACCTCATTAATGGGGCTGAAGAAAGAGGTGAGTTAAGGGGAGTAGGAGTGGCTAGAGGTGGAGCTAGACTTACTCACATTCTCTTTGCAGATGATTGCATAATTTTTGGGAGAGCTTGTTGGGATAAATGGCAGAAAATCAATGGCATTTTGAACATGTATGAGATGGTGTCTTAACAATGCTTGAACAAGCAAAAAACATCCATTATGTTTAGTTCCAATGGTAGAAATAGAGATTGGGACAAGATTGTGAAGGAGCTGGGAGATATGCTGCAGAACAATCATGAAAAGTACTTAGGTCTGCCCACACTAGTGTGAAGATCAAAGTAAAATACATTTCGTGGGATAAAAGACAGGATCTGGCTTAAAATAAATAATTGGAAAAATGATTTCCTCTCACCTGTTGGAAATGAGGTACTATTGAAGGCAGTAATTCAAGCTATTCCATCTTACCACATGAATGTTTTTGCTCTACAAAAAAAGTTGTGCAAGGAGATTGTTGTTTTAATGTCTAAATTTTGGTGGGGCCATAGGGACAATGGCAAGAAGATCAAGTGGGTGTGTTGGAGTAGAATGGTTGGGGGGGGGGGTCAAAATTCTGTGGGGGTTAAGGTTCAGAGAACTAGAGAGTCTTAATATAACTCTACTAGCAAAACAGTGTTGGATAACTTTAATCAATCCTAACTCCTTGGCTGCAAGAATCCGGAAAGATAAATATCACAAGCATACCAGTGTGCTGGAAGCAAAGCTGGGGATTAACCCTTCACTGAATTGGAGAAGCTAATGGGGTTCTTTAGAGCTTTCGAAGGATGGATTGGTGTGGAGACTTGGAAATGGGAAGAAAATCAGAGTGTGGGAGGATAGGTGGATCCCAAAGTTATCTTCTTACAAGATACAGTATCCAAGGAAGGTGCTGGAAGTAGAGGCTTGAGTAGACCAACTAATTGAATAGGAGTGTGGTAGATGGAAGGAGGAGTTAGTGAATGAGGTGTTCAATGAAGAAGAGGCTGGTATTATATGTAGTATACCTATAGGCGCAACTGGATTGGATGATAAACAAATTTGGGTTCTATCAAAGAAAGGGTCTTTAGTGTAAAATTTGCATACCATTTTGAGATGGAGAGGAAGAGATGGAGTGGGGAGTCTTCGTTTGGGTCTATAAGAGGGGAAGGATGGAGAGAGTTATGGAGGCTGAATATCCTTAGGGTGATCAAAATGTTTATTTGGAAAGCAATAAATAATTGCTTACTAACAAAAAGTAATATGTTTAAAAGAAGGGTAATAGACAAGTCTACATGCCCCATCTGTGAGAGAGAAGAAAAGACCTCATGCCATGCCTTATGGAGTTGTCCTGCTGCTGTAGATGTTTGGGCTGAGAAGGGAAGTCTAGTGCAAATATGGGTGTCAAGTGAAGAGGAAGTTGGGAGAGTATAGAGGAAAATGGTAGAGAGGTTGAATGAAGAAGAGCTTGGTCTAGCAGCTACTGTGCTTCGAAATATATGGATGAGGAGAAACAAATTTGTGTTTGAGAAGGGTTTTTCTAGTCCAAATGTCATCTTCACCCAAGCCAAATACAACATAGAGGAGTATCAGAGTGCTCAAGGTAGCAACAGAACAACTAGAATCAAAGGAGGAAGAGAGTTTGCAAAATGGAAGGCACCAAGGGAAGGAGTGGTGAAAGTGAACTGGGATGCGGCTTATGAAAAGGAAAACTTGAAGATGGGAGCAGGAGTAATTATAAGAGATGCAGCAGGGGAAGTTCTTGTTTCTCATTGCATGACAAAAACACATGTTAATTCTCCTGTTGTTGCATAAACAATGGCTTTGTGGAGAGCTTTGAAGCTGTGTTCAGAACTTAATATTGGGGAGGTTGTTTTTGACGGGGATGCTATGGGGGTTATTTAGGCTATTAATTGTGAAGATGAGAATTGGGAGTGGAGTGGCCAACTTATAGTAGATAGCAAACATTTGCTAGTACATAGACCATTGTGGTCAGTCACACACACGTATAGAGAAGCTAATAAGGCAACACATTGTTTAGCTAAATTCGCATACAATGTAAATGAGGTAGTGTGGATAGAAGATGGTCCGGAAGGCTATGTAAGTTTAATAGTCCAGGACAAGCTATGTATTGTCAATAATTGATGAATAATTTCAAAAAAAAAAACTACTAAAGAATTTCAGTTGATCTCCTTTTCCCTTTAAAAAGATAAAACAACACCTATAAATTCTTGAAAACAGAAAATACAAAAAAAAAAAATCCTATTAAATCAAATTTTTTTCAAAAAAATTAAAATGTGAAATCACCACTTGTCTAAAAATTTAGAGTTGATGGAAATATTTACATTTTATTATTTAATTTATATCTTAACACTCCCCCTTAATTAGTGGGTCTAATATGTAAAATATTTAATTAAACGAGATAGAGTGTAGACTCAAGATTCAAACTTAGTACCTCTACACTGGTAATATGTGAAATCACCACTTATCCAAAAAATTTAAATTGATGGAAAGATGTAAATTTTATTATTTATTTTATATCTTAACAAAATGGTACATTTTTGGAAAATTATTTAGAAACCAAGAAATAACATAATTTTTTTAACATTGGTTTTATTGTTTTAAAAATATAAAATTTTTGGATGATTTGCCTAAATTGATAGTAAACTGAGTTGTAGTTTGGGAGGTTTATATATTTGAAAAATATTTTTAGTACAAAGAGATGTGACAAAAATAGATAATTCGTTAGAGTCCATTATCCTAATTGTAAAGTTCATGGGAAAGGGCCGATGCAACCAGTAACGATTTATATCATATTAAACACTCCCTTGTGATTGAAAGGGCGGTTGCAAGGGTCAATAACGACACAAGACAGGAGGATAGATAGTTCGATCGTTGGAAACTAGCCTCTTGAATCCATACACATGATTGAATCTCCTAATCTTGTTTTGAAAACAAGTTTTTTTTTTTTTTTTTTTTTTTTTTAAGTGAGATGAGATGAGATGAGATGAGATGATTTTAGATTAACTGAATAAAATATTTTTAGAATTTTAATTTTTAAAATTATAATAATAAAATAAAATAAGATGATTTTTTTGTATCCAAACTCTATCTTCCCCTGACTTTTCTTATTTACGTGGCTGGAAAATTCCAGCCCCACAGAACGTATCATCTCAGCAAAGACGATGGACTAGACTTGCAATTATTGGTCAACGAATTCCCTTTCCTTGGAAAATTTGCAGATGTGTCTCGTTCTTTGAATTTTCCTTGGTTTGAAGTTTGAACGTTCAACCAGAGGCGGACAAGGCCACCTAATCTCCCAAAAAAACATAATCATTATTATTTAAATTCAAATAAAATTTAATAAAAAATAATATTGATCCTACAAAATGTTAAAATCTTTTAAAAATATGAAAATCTTCTTCTAATCCCATATAAAATTCTTGGATCTTCTTAAAAGTATGAACAAAATGGTTTCTATATTTTTTTAAATTGATTTTTGCATACAAATATAAAAATAAGTATATTATATATACATAAGGAAAAAAAAAACCAAAACCGAAATTTAAAAACTTGGAAATATGAGCTAAAAATATACGATCCAAAAATTATTTATTATAAATTGAGGAATTTAAAATTAAATTACGGTCTATAATGTATTTTCTTATAATTATAAACAATAAATTGTATAATATATATATATATATATATATATATATACATACATACACATAGGCATGAATGTAAGCATTCTTTCATCGCATAGATCAATATGGCCGCCCCAAAATAGAATTTCTAATTCCTCCCCTGACTAGAGGCCTTCGTGCTATGGCCAATTGTTAATGCCTTAATTTCTATAACAGACCGAAAGGAAAGAAAGAATTATCTCCATTCTACGAGATGATTCGGGCTTCAATACGATACTCTTTACATTCATCTTTAACATAAATAAATAATAAATAAGCAAATAAAAATAATAAAAAGAGACACAAGGATTTACGTAGTCCGACATAATGTCTACGTCTACAGGTTATTTGGGGGCGAAATCA
This sequence comes from Juglans cinerea, assembly GCA_961763995.1. Taxonomy (NCBI): domain Eukaryota; kingdom Viridiplantae; phylum Streptophyta; class Magnoliopsida; order Fagales; family Juglandaceae; genus Juglans; species Juglans cinerea. The sequence continues at coordinate 28,835,244 of CAUIVZ010000006.1, read as the reverse complement.
ACTATAATGGATGGTTTTACAATCTCTCATGGCCTCACACATCTCACAATACAATAGAAAAATTTAAAGAAAATCCTTTGGAGTTGTAGTGGAGTTTGGCGTATGGAGTTTCTATGGAGAGATCTTGTGTGTAGAGCTTGTGGAGAGTCTATGAAGAGTCTTTTTCCTGTTAGGAGTCTGAGTCAGCTTATCCTATCTTTTCATGACTTTATTTCTTAGCTTGATTTTCGACCTTATCTCGTGGCTAAATTATAGGTTGTTAATTTGACCGTTACACCTACTTTGATTCAGATACTTGTGTGATATATGTTTAGTCATAACCCTCTTCATGTGGTATGCGTTTATTGGAGATAGGACCCTCGTAAATTTCTCCATCCGTTGGTATTAACAGAAATCACATTGACCAACAAGAGATTGTAACGTGGCAAGTTGATTTTTTTACAAAATGATTTTAATTAAATGTTTTTTAGAAAAATAATTCTATTTATATAATAAAAAACTAGTTTTTGAATTTTAAAAACTTTTGAAAAAACAAAAAAAAAATTAAGATTGCTCTTGGTAGTTTGTGGCACCAGCGACTACCGGTGGTGGATTTCCACCACGGGGTTGGCCTAAATTAGGTGGTTAAGACTCTTGTAGATCAAGCAGTAGTATGCTCCTCCTACAATTTTTCATACATAATATGACATTTTCCTCATTGGTTTGGAAGGGGTTTGGACACGTTTGCTTTGCTTGATTTTGATAATAAAAAAAACAAAAAACCAAAACAAAATAGAGAACATTCGAGAAAGTTTTTTGATGTAACATTTAAATCAGTTCTATATTAAGGTTTGTGAAAATAAATAATAAAATTGAAAGTTTATTTGAATATAAATTTTTTATTAATAATTTTTGTGTTGATTTTATCTATAGATAATAATTAGATAATTATTAAATAAAGTATTTAAATGACATATTTTCAGATTTAAAGATATTTAATTTGATTTTGAATAATATCTTAAAATAAATTAAAAAATTTGAAAAAAGCCTTAAGTATCTGGCTCTTAACTGATGGGCTATTGCCGGTGACAAACGTCATATTTTCATAATGCCATGATGGAATCATGAAAGAGGCAAATACATCATTGTATCAGGAAGTGATATTTAGGCGCCTGAGCTTCGAACCCATCTTTGAAGGCCAGGCCATCCATACGTTCCAGAAGGCTTGCTGAAGGCCTTCTTCAAAGGTTCCCTCAGACAAAAGGCCCGCAGCTCAAGGAGAGACATCGTTGGTTTTGCAGGGATAAGATTCTCGAGTGGATCCCAATATAATGGGAGATATCTTTTCCGGTTAATAGGGGATAATGGGAGACAAGCAGAAGAGGCCATGGACCAAGGTGAATGGCCCTCAGACCACATTCTTCTATAAATAGATTGGTAAAGGTAATGAACAAAGGTAGACTCTTATTACACACTTTGACATTTATATTGTTACTGACTTAAGCATCGGAGTTTATGCAGGGTATGGAGCGCAGCCTATTCTGCGACCACAGGACCTCCGTAAGGTTGGTGGTGTGAAACACGTCCATAACAGTGGCGTCGTCTGTGGGATCCTTATAAACTTCAACATGATTTTCACATGCCAACCATCACACGATCACAAGCCGAGCATGACAGAAGCAGAAGGAAGGTTGGCAGAAGCGGAGGAAAAATTGAGACAAGTCATGGCCGTTTTGAAACAATTGTAGAAAGATAACGAGGAACTAAGAAGACAGAAGGACAACCCCCCCCCCCCCAAGGCCCAGAACAGGAACAAACAGCCTGAAGGTGATGCACACAGCGCAGGGGGAGTCAGTAGCGAAGAGATGGAGAAGAAAAAGATACACGACGAACTGCGCAGTTTGGTAGAAAAGGAAATGGCGAAGAGGATGGGCGGTACCTTTTCCGTGGAGCAATTCCTTACTCGCACAGACCTCCCTTACAGTGCGAAGGTCATGGCGGTCCCCCTACAGGATAGATTTAAGATGCCGCAAATCGATCTATACGATGGGTCCAAAGATCCTGTTGATCACCTGGAGAACTTCAAGGCACACATGACCCTCCACGACTTTCCAGGGGAGATAGCCTGTCGCACTTTCCTGCTGACGCTGAAGGGAATAGCGCGGGGATGGTTCGGCACCCTTCACCCCGAGTCAATTAGCAGCTTTGAAGAGCTTGCTAAGAAGTTTCTTAGGCAATTTATGGCAAGCAGGAGATGCCGAAAACCGGCAGCCTACCTGCTAACCATAAAGCAGAAGGAAGGAGAGAGCCTAAAGGCATACTTGACGTGCTTCAATAAAGAAAAGCTTACCACCGACGATCAGGACCAAAATATCACGTTAGCAGCGCTGCTGGGAGGAGTTTGGCCCCGAAGCCCCTTCATGGCCGAGTTGGCACGACGAATACTATCTACGTTAAGAGAGTTCATGGATAGAGCGGATGACTTTGTCAATGCGGAGGATAGCTTGCATGCCTTGCTCGAGCTGCGAAAACAGGAAGCAAAATCAGAGAGTAGAAACCAAAGCCGCACTAAAGATAAAGATAGAAGGACGAACGGACGAAGTTCAAACCAAGATAGCACGCGAAACCGATACACCAGTTGCCAAGACCAAGGGCCCCGGCCCATACACAACACCCTCCATGTGCAAGAAAGTAATAGAAACTCAAGGAAGAAAGAATCCCTACCCAGAAGAGACCAGCGTTATTGAACTTATCATCAAAACTATTCCCACAGGATTGAGGATTGCATAACCCTAAAAGGATGGGTCGAAGGAATGACTGGAAGCGGGAAGCTGGAGAAAATGCTAGCCAATTACATCAAACTCCGGAGGGAGGAAAATCGTGAAAGGCAAGGCAGGAGCCCCATGCGCTGAAGACAAGAGGAAAGAAGGAGAAGTAATTCCCCGCGGCCCAAGAGAAACCAAGGGCAAGCCCCCTAGGAGAAATCAGCACAATAGTAGGCGGATTTGCCGAGGGAGGCACCACGACGTCTAGCAGGAAAGTCCACACCCGCAGAGCAAGATATCACGAGGTATACATGGCAGAAAGGCCATGAAAGTACCAAAAGTCAGAAATGACACCGATCATCTCTTTCGGAGAGGAAGATTGTGAAGGAGTCCTAAACCCCCATGACGATGCCTTGGTCGTAACACTGATGATAGCCAAGTACACGACCAGGCATATCCTAGTTGACAACGGGAGCTCCGCCAACATCCTCTTCTGAGATGCATTCACTTGAATAGGAATCAGTGCCGACAGGTTGCAACCATCGCCTTTGCCATTGAAGGGTTTCTCAACGGAAGCAGTCCTACCAATTAGAGCCATTGTGCTCCCACTAACAGCTGGGCAAGGGGGCCATGCGCTCACCACCATGACAGATTTTTTGTGGTAAAGGCTTCGTCGTTCTACAATGCCATAATAGGGTGTCCGACCCTCAATAACCTCAAGGTTGTCACTTCTACGTATCACCTCAAAATGAAATTCTCAACAAAAGCGGGAGTTGGTGAAGTTCAGGGCGAACAAACATCAGCTCGAGAATGATATGCCCAAGAGTTGAAGACAGGGGTGTTGGTAGCCTCCATAACAGGTAACCCGAAGGGGAACGCACCATTACGGTTGCGGCCGCCCCCGCCACTCACAAGCCAGGAACCAGACATGGAAGCCAAGAATGAAGAGAGCCTAATGCAAGCCGAAGCGAATGAGCCCCTAGAGATAGTGCAGTTATACCCTAATCGCCCCACCACCACAAGAAGAATTGGTACCAATCTCCCGTCAAAATACCGAGAAGCTTTGAAGCAGTTATTGATTGAGCATAGGGCCATTTAGGCATATACATTAGTATACATGTTATTATATATTAGTTATAATATATTAGTATTACATGTTATTATATATTGGATCATTGGTTATTATACATGACTATTATATCTGATTATACTGTTATTATACATTAGTATTGCATGTTATTATATTTATACATTAGTAATTTAGTGTTACATGGTAGTAATATTGTAATAGTATGATATTTAAATATACTAAACTATTATTAATCAATTTAGTATATATAAATGATACTATAAATATATTATTTTGTTATAATTAGCTCATGCTAGTATATTATTGAGTTTAACTAGCTCATGCTAGTATATAAAATTTATATGATTAATATAAAGAAAAAAACGTATATCTTTATAAAATATGTACAATATCGGAGGCGGAGTTGGAGGGAAAAGTCTGAGTTGGAGTCGAATCGGTGCGGAATCAGATTTGGTCCACCAACAGCTTTGACTCCAACTCCGACTTCCTAGGGGTAAAAACTTTGACTCTGGCTCCAACTTGTCAAAGTGGAGCCGGAGCGGAGTCAAAGTCGAAGTTGGATTTTTTTTATTTTTGTTCAACCCTACTATGGTTACTAAAAAGAATTCAATGGTGAAGTTATTACCATTAAGACTGTATTTGGTACACAACCACCCCCCTAAAAAAACTCAGACTAGAGGAGGGGGTTGGAGCTTTGGCTCCTCCGTCCCTCCACCCTTCCTCCCTCATCCCTCATCCCTCATCCCTCTTCCCTCTAGTTTTTATTTTATTTTTATGGTTTTGTTTATATTTTCATTCACAATAGGGCGAAATGCATATATGTTGTTCTCCGGAGCTAGGCGACCACCATGCGCCTCACCGTAAGATTATCAAGGTGCCAATCTTTTAGATGGATGAAGAATCTCGTCGAACAGAGTGGCGCATGAGCCACACACGTGGCCCAAAGTGCATGCGTGACATCCACGCACCACTGCTAGGAGAGCTCTATTGCCGCCACACGCAGCTTTTCTGAGACCAGGGCCAACGGTTTCTTCAGACCTGACGTGCCACACTTCAAGGGTGGAGCATGTTCATCACGCGCTACCATAGTCTTTGAGTTTGTATTTTTTATTTCATCTAAGGTTGAAAATACAGATCTATAGCTTTACAAGCTGTAATTCATTATTTTTTCGTGTATCTTTTACGTTTTTGTTATTTCCTTTGTTTTAGGTTAAAAAAAACCCATACTCTCTTGGATTTTGTCCAGTGCTCTACTCTATCTTAGACAGAATGTGAGATTGTTTAATTCTGTCTTTGGACAGAACGTGGAGTTTGTTAAATTTTTCTTAGGAAAAAGTATTCTCTTAGATGGTTTTTCTGTAGAGAGTTACGGCAATAGGCTAGACCATGTCAATAACAAAGAAATTTGTATATTGGGAGTCTTAAATGCAGTAATTAACTTGTATTATGTGTATCTCAGTCAAAGTTATAATGTCATGTTGTGAAAGAATAAAGTTTATTCTACCCGAAAAAAAGAAAAAAAATTGTATTTGGTAGGTGAAGTAGTCTGAGGCTTGGTTTGGCTCTTTATCTGGTTTGGATAGAGAGACCAGATAGAGAGCTTAACTAGAAGTCAGACTACTTCATTATTATTTAAAAATATTTCACTACTAGTCACAAATTATTTATTACTTTTTCATTACTATTCACTATTTTTTCACTTGAAACCAATAGTTATAATATATGTTTAAAATTTGATTGAATCGAAAGTATCGATTTCGATAATGAATCAGTCTGATATCAATTATTCAATTCTCAAAAGTGATATATATCGATTTAGTTATAATATATGTTTAAAATGGGGCTCAACCATACTCGTTACATCCTTAATCCCTTTTGATTTCTACAAAGCCGTAAGCTCTCTCTACAACTTTCAAAATTTCTGGTGTTTCTTCCAAAAACACCACTAATTTGAGTTCAGGTTTTTTGACTTCCAAAAATAGCCCTGACATGAGTTAGGTTTTTTGACTTCACTCCTGACATGGTGGGGGCAGATATCGGGTGCATCTAGTGATAACGAACCAAGGTTGTTTTTAAAGTGAAGTTTGAATTTAAAATTTACCTCAATTCCTCTTAATTTATAATTATAATTTTTTTAAATTTCTACATAAAATATAATAAATAATTTAATTTTTTTAAATTTTTATATAAAATATAATAAATAATTTAAAATATAATATTTTTCTAACATCTAAAGGTTATGTTAATTCGAGTGAAGTAAATCTACTCTTAAATGATTATTGGATCTCGATAATATTTTTTTAAATTTTTTTTATTTAGTGATTAAAGAAATTTTTTTAATAATATTATGAATATTTTTTTAAAATGTATTTAAAAATAAAAAAAATATTGCTCTTATCGAAACCCATCTCGTGCAACACACGGTGTAGCACTGCTCATTCGAGTCAGGTCTTTGTTTTTTTCTAGAAAAATCAAATCAACCCAAGTCAAGTCAAGTCAAGAAAATATGTCCGAGTTTCATACGAATGTTCGCCATTCTTTCTTGCAAGGATTTAGGCCATGCTTCTTTCTTGCGATGGTTTTGGCCATGTTTGTGAATAAACAAACACACTGCAGATTAGGTGGTTAATACTCAACTAGATCAAGCAGTTGTATGCTCCTCCTGCAATTTTTCACACATAATACTACATTTTCCTCATTGGTTTGGAAGGGTTTTGTCACGTTTGGTTTACTTGATTTTGAGAAAAGAAAAATAGAGAATATTTGTGAAATTTCTTAGATATAATATTAATAAGTTTTGTGAAAGGAGAAGGAATTTTGAATAATTTCTTTTTAAATCAGTTTTGTATTGAGATTTGTAAAAATAGATAATAAAACTGAAAGTTGTTTGAATAATTCTTATTTTGGTTTTTATATTTGGATAATAACCGGATAAAAAATTTAGATAAATATTTTTTTAGAGTTAAAAGAAAATTAATATTACTTTCAATAATGTTTTAGAAAAAAAACTTAAAAAATAAGGAAAACTAAACATGACAAATCAACGATCTTATCCTGGGTATTTACTGATGGGCTCCTACTGAGGACGAACGTCATGTTTTTATAATGCCATGTTAGCGTCAGCAAACAGGCAAATACATTATTAATGTACTTTTATCTTATTGGTGGAAAATGTAGTTTTACACTTAATGGCTGATTTATAAAATAATAATAAAAAAAATAATTTTACACTCTCTGGCCCATTATTGTATTTTATTTTTGTGTTTCGTGATTCTAACCCATGTCAGTCAGGGGGTTTGCGGAAAGCTCATCCCCAGATGTTTAGATTTAGAAGTGAGTTGAGATGAGTTAAAATGGTTTATAAATAGTAGAATAAAAATTAAATTATTTATTATATTTAATGTGAAAATTTAAAAAAATTGTTTTGGGATTTGAAAAAAATTGAATTGTTTATTATATTTTGTGTGAGAATTTGATAAAGTTATAATGATGAGATGAGATAAGTTGAGACGAGTTGAGGTGAATTTTGAATCCAAACCTCTCCTAAAGAGATGTGATACAATCACATGTGAGATGAGGTGACATGAAGTGAGATGAATTAAAATTAAAAAATAAATAAAATATATATTTTTATTTTTAAATTTAAAAAAGTTAAATTATTTATTTTATTTTGTATAAAAATTTTGAAAAAATATAATAATTAAATGAAATAAATTGAGAAGAATTATAAAAAGAGTATTGCTAATTAATAGCTACTGTAGCTATGCACACATTGCATACACTGCGTGGCTGCTTCTGGTCCATTTGTTTTTTTTTTTGTGCAAAACGCATAGACGGCATCTACCCCTCTCTCTCTCTTCCTCTCTCTCTCATCAGCTCTCTCTCTCATCGACTCTCTCTCTCGCTGGCTCTTTCTCTCTCCTCGATTCTCTTTCTCATCAGATCTCTCTCGCCGGCTCTTTCTCTTTGACTCTCTCTCTCATCCCTCATCGTCTCTCTCTCATCCCTCATACTCTCTCTCTCTCATCTTGGTCTCTCTCTTTCATCTCCGCTCTCTCTCATCTCAGTGTCTCTCTAATCCCTCATTGACTCTCTCTCATCTTGGTCTCTCTCTCTCATCGTATCTCTCTTGCATGCTCTCTCTCTCATCGTCTCTCTCGTCTCCGCTCTCTCTTTCATTGTCTCTCTCACATCTCCGCTCTCTCTCTCATCTAGATTCACTCTCTCATCTCCGCTCTCTCTCTCATCACGGTAGTAATATTGAATTTAGGAGATGTGTTGTTTGGATAATGTCACATAGAGTATGCAAAAGTGGCTACTGCTAACAGTGGTTGCTCCCAATATTTTTCCTTATAAAAATAAACCAGTTGTAGTCAATCAATGCTTGACTGCTTGCATGAGTGGTGGTGGAAGAAAGCAAGTCAAAGTCTACCAGCATCTTCCACAAGTGGGGTTTGGTTGCTATATGTAAGCATAAATGATATTCTTGCTACTCTTTTATAATTTTTATTTAACTTTCTAATAAAATAATATTTTTTAAATATTTATTTTAATTTCAATTTTGATTTAATGTATTTAAATTTTTTTAAAAAAATATTATTTCATTAAAAAGTTGTAGAAAAATTGTACTGGTGGCATGGCTATTATTACTCTTTAAAAAATTATTTGTATCAGCCTCTGCCGTAGCACACTCAATGTATTGAGTTTAAAAAAAAAAAACTGATGTGGGGTGTGCTGCGACTGCAAGCTGATGCATAGTCGGATTCTTACTCTTTAAACACTCGTATCGGTTGCAAAGTTAATAACGACACAAAACGGGGGGAGATGGATAGTCCTTAGGAAACTAGCCTCTTGGTTCTAAACATACGAGTAAATCTGCCAAACTTGTTTTAAAAATGATTTTTTTTCTTTAAGAATCCCCTATTCTGGTTCTTATTTACTTGGCAAAGATGGAAAATTCTAGCCCCACGATACGTAACATCTCATCAATGACGTTGGACTAAGCTTGCAATAATTGCTCAACGAGAGTTCCCATTCTATGGAAAATTTTTAGATGTGACATTCCTTGAATTTTCCTTGGTTTGATGTTTGAACGTCCCACTATTGGATGTGTATTTTTCTCTTCTTTCTCGAGTTTTCATTTATTTATTAGCTCGCTGTTGAGATCAGAGTTCAAACTACAGCAAAAGGCAGAGCCAAAAGAACTCAACCTCCTGTAATGACGAAAGCAGCTCCACTATTCATCCATTTCTCTTTCTACGTCACATTTTTCCTCTTTCTCAGCCATGCAAACTCCCAAACACAAGAACAAGGAATCATACTAAACCTGAAACAACTCTGGGGGAACCCAGAATCTCTCAGACACTGGATTCCAACAAACTCCTCCTCCCATTGTTCTTGGCCTGAGATCACTTGCTCCAACGACTCTATCATTGGATTATCCTTCAGAGATTACAACATCAATGGAACAGTCCCACCCTTCATTTGCAACCTCAAGAACCTCACAACATTTGATGTTTATAACAACAGTTTCCACTCAATGGAGTTCCCGAGAGTTCTCTACAATTGTTCGAAGCTGGAAATTCTTGACCTCTCGCAGAACTACTTTTATGGTGCAATCCCCGATGACATTCACCGCATGTCTCGGCTTCGAGAGCTCAGCCTCGAAGGTAACAACTTCGATGGTAACATCTCAGCATCTATCGGGCAGTTGACGGAATTGAGAAAACTCATGCTTGTCCAGTGTCCGTTTACCGGTTCTTTCCCGCCAGAAATTGGAAACTTGTCCAATCTCGAGGAACTAGGATTGGCCTATAATTCTAAGATAGTGCCAACGTTGCCTTCGGAGTTCGGAAAGATGAAGAAGCTCAAGTTTTTATGGATGGCTGGGACGAATTTGATCGGGGAAATCCCAAACACGATTGGAGAAATGGCAGCTCTGGAGCATTTGGATTTGTCACAAAATAACTTGACCGGTAAGATCCCTGATAGTTTGTTTATGCCAAAGAATCTAAAGATTGTTTACCTTTACAAAAACAAGTTGTCCGGAGAGATTCCTCGAGTGGTCGAGGCTTTGAACCTCATTGTCATCGATCTCTCGGAAAATAATTTGATAGGGACAATTCCCGATGATTTTGGAAAGCTTAGAAATTTGACGGGTCTAGCTTTGTTTTTCAATCAACTATCTGGAAAAATCCCAGATAGCATTGGTTGTCTTCCGAGGCTGATAGATCTCAAGTTATTTAACAACAATTTTTTAGGGAGTTTGCCTCCAGAACTAGGGAGGTATTCTATGTTGGAAAGGCTTTGGGTTTCAACCAACAAGGTTACAGGCCAGTTGCCAGAACACTTGTGTGACAATGGGAAGTTGGTGGAAGTGGTAGCTTTTGAAAACCAGCTTGTTGGAGAGTTGCCCAAGTCACTTGGAAATTGCAGCAGTTTGGAATTAGTCAAGATATACAAAAATAAGTTTTTTGGGAAAATTCCAAGTGGTCTTTGGACATCATCAAATCTGAAAAAGTTGATGCTAAGTGATAATTCTTTTACAGGCGAGCTTCCTGAGAGATTGGCACAGAATCTTTCACGATTGGAGATGAATAACAATAGGTTTTCAGGCGAAATTCCACAGGGAGTGTCTTACTGGAGGAATTTGTTGGTTCTCATGGCTAGTAATAACCACTTCAATGGCACGATTCCTCAAGATCTTTCTCGTTTGACAATTCTTTTGCTTGATCGAAACCGACTTTTGGGCCCCCTTCCATCAGATATTAATTCATGGAAATCGCTGAATACTCTAAACCTCAGCCGAAATGCAATTTCTGGACAAATTCCAGAGGAACTTGGTTCCTTACCAGTTCTTAGTAAATTGGACTTGTCAGAAAACCAGTTGTCTGGCCTAATTCCATCAAAACTTGGCCTCTTAAAGCTCACTTCACTCAATCTGTCTTCAAATCATCTGACTGGAAGCATCCCAAGTGAATTCGAGAATGATGCATATGCCTACAGCTTCTTGAACAATCCTAGTCTTTGTGCTAATAGACCATCTCGATCCCTTAACCTTAAGAACTGCAGTTCGCGCCGCCAAAAGTCGAGCAAAACTTCTTACCAATTAATTGCTTGGATCATAGGTTTGGTGGTATCTGTTCTTCTAGGTTTATTTATTTCATTCTTTGTGATCATAAATTACAAAAAAAGAAAGCTTGGATCGCATTTGACATGGAAGCTCATCTCATTCCAGAAGCTGAATTTCACAGAATCAGACATTTTGCCAGGTTGTTCATCATTCAGATGATATTGTTGCTGTGAAGAAAATTTGGAATAACAGAAAGCTAGAAGAAAAACTTGAAAAGGAATTTCTAGCAGAAGTCAAAGTACTTAGTTCAATTCGACATGCCAACATAGTGAAGTTGCTTTGCTGTATCTCCAATGATAATTCAAAACTTCTTGTCTACGAGTATCTGGATAATCGAAGCCTGGATCGCTGGTTGCATAGGAAACGTAGAGCAACATCCTTTTCAAGTTCAGTCAGTCATGTTGTCTTGGATTGGCCTAAGAGGTTGCATATAGCAGTTGGAGCTGCCCAGGGGCTCTCCTATATGCACCATGACTGCTCACTACCCATCATTCATCGAGATGTGAAGTCAAGCAACATCCTTTTAGATCTCAATTTCAACGCACAAATAGCTGATTTTGGTCTAGCAAAGATGTTGGCCAAGGAGGGAAAACAGGCGACAATGTCAATCGTGGCTGGCTCTTTTGGCTACATAGCTCCAGGTGTGTGACAATATAGATTTTCAAGTTTCCTTTTATTGATTATGTTTTTCTCTTTTTCCATCACCAGAAGTTTGGCTTAGTTTGTGTTGTTGAATTGAAATGCAGAGTATGCTCACATGACAAGAATAAATGAAAAGATCGATGTTTATAGCTTTGGGGAAAGCCAATGATGGTGATGAACATACATCCCTAGCCGAATGGGCATTGCGACACATTCAAGATGGAAAACCAATAGTTGATGCCTTGGATGAGGAGGTCAAGGAACCTTGTCACTTGAAAGAAATGTGTCATGTTTTCAGACTTGGACTCTATTGTACTGGCACACAACCTTCTACCAGACCATCCATGAAAAAGGTTCTTAAGGTTTTGCGCCAATGTAGCCAGCCAGTCAGAAAGGGAGAGAAGAATGCGGCAACTAAGATGTTTTTCCCTTCCTAAAGAATTCAAAGCCAAATGAGGATGTTGAGCATTGTTCAAGAGAAATAAAAGACTAGATGTAACACCAGACCCAGCCAAGCCCGATTTCTAAATATTTTTCGACTTTTGTATGAAAAGACTCGTTGAGTTTTTGAGTATTTTTTTAAATATAGATTATGAGTCTAATTTATTTTTTGAAGAATCCAACCTATGATTTAGTTTTTTAAATTTTTGTTATTTTTTTCAAACAGACTCTAGAGTCCCTTTCCGATTAAAATTCTAGTTAGTTTCAGTTGCCCCTCACCACATTCAAATAGTTTTGTATTTTTTTAAGAAAAAAATCCCCAACGCCACTTCACAACACTCTTGTAGCCCATCATGCACATCTTTGTCCCATTAGGGTTTACGACAGTTGGTGTATATATATGAATATATATATATATTTATATACACACGCATGAGTTTGGACGTTCATCAAAACCACATTTTTTTTCCCAATCTAGGGTTGTTGTGCACCTCTACCCAACTACCTATTGGTTTCCTTTGCTACCAGTTGCAGTAGTCTTGCTAGCAGTCACATCCGTTTCTCCTTAAGACTCAGCCATGCAACAAGAGCACCAGTTTTTCTTTTCTTTTCTTCCCACCACCACATGACGCGAGCCCCTCCAATTCTCAAGCCACTGCTCGCCGCAAGCCCCCATCTCAATGCTAACCACCGGGAACCACGTTGAAGTCAGTCCCTGTTTTGCTTCTCCAAAAACAGAGTAAGTTCTTGCTCAAATCGTCCACTGAGCCACCCCTCCATTGGCCTCTCACAGGGTTCTGCACTATGTTACTACCGTTGTGCACCACCGTTGACCCCGGCCAACCCCTACCATCACCTTTCTACATGAACCAAGCCCCCCCGCCACATACGTTGCATGTGCTCTTCAGCCGCGCTGCACACTGTCGATCCAGCCAGCCACCACTTTCATCATCTCTGGCCTCCTCTGTTGGTGACAATTGATATTCATTTCGACACTGTTGTGGAAAATTGCTGAAAAGCTAAGAAATCTAGATAAGCAAAGTTCATATAATAGCTGACTTTGAAAATATGCACGTTTGTTTTTTGGAAAGAAATCTGAAAATAACCTTAGATGTTTGTTCTGCATATACATAAATTCTATATAAGAGAAAGTATTTTCTGTCATGACTGGTGTATACATGAGCTAATTTTATACATTCTGTTTCTGAACTATGCAAAAAGAGCGAATATGAGATCCAAAAAGTTTTGCTTTGATTAAATGAAGAAGTTTTGTTTATATTATTCTTGAATATGTGAAATGATTTGAAGCTGTTCAGTAGTTGGTTTTGATATGATGTGGCATCTGAAAACTTTGGCATGAGATTTTGAATTCTGATTTTGTATTTGAATATGTTCTGGTTCCAATGATGTTCTGTTCAATTCCCGTTACGGCTTCGCCATGAGTATAATAGTGGCATACGGCCTTGCTACGGGTATAATGGTGGTTTATAACCCTACCATGGGAGTGAAACATGGTATACGGCCCAACCACGGATATAATGGTTGTTTATAATCCTACCATGGGGGTTAAACATGTTATCTGTCCAGGTGTGATGCTCTGATATGATATGAAGATGATGTTTTAGATTTTAATATGCCAAAAGATTTTTTTTTTAATAAGAAAGTTTTGTGAAAGTTTTGCTCTAATATTTTTGATAACATGTTTTTATTACGCATTCTGAAAGTAAATATTCTGATTCTACATTTTGAAAGAAAATATTTTGTTCTGCATTCTGAATTTTGTTAATGCTCATGTTTACATACTAGTATATGTTCTCTGCTTGACGAGTTGTTGATAACTCTCCCCTTATCTCCACAATATTTTTTAGATACTTTTTATGGTTCAGCTGAGGATCAAGATTATGAGGCATTGGGTGAGATTGTTTAAGTATAGTGGATTAAGCATAGAAAGTTTTTATGAGTATTGGCGATTTTTATTAAGAAGTTTTATTGTGTTATGATGACTTGGCATTTTGGAGAATTTGTTATATATATTGAGCAAATTAGTTTAAATCGAAATTTCTATATGATATTAGAAATTTGGAGTCTATAATTATATTGTTGAAATGTGAGTTTAAGTGATAGGTAGTAACTCTCAGGCCCCTGCAGAACTGGGGCATTACAGTTGGTATCAAAGCCAGGTTTGAGATTTTGCAGACTTTATGAATTGAGGTTGTGGAAATATGAAGTTTATGGTTTATGCGTATTTTAAAGACGAGTTTGATAAGGTTTGAGGTTTAGACTTTTGAAGATGTGCGTAAGCTAAATGAAAATTCAGGTTTGAGGTTCTGCAGATTATATCATATGAGGTGTTGGATATCTGTAGGTTTAGGTAGTAGCTTTAGAATTGAGGTATAGAAACTTGAGGACTAAGAAATGATTATATGGAAATTTAAGGTTTAGATTTCAAAAGTGTACATAAGTTTGAGTGAGCCCCAGGATTGAGATCCTGCAGTCTTGAAAAAAAAATGGATACGGTGATGATGTAAGGTTTGAGAATTTTGTGAAATTTCTGAAAGAAGATATTTAAAGGTTTAGATTTCTGGCTGACTTCGTGAAATGAATTTTCGGTTAGGAACATGAGGTTTAGGCTTGTGACATTGATGTTTTAGAGGAATTATTAGGCTTGTAAATCCAATGTGGAGGTTAGTTCCTTTTACATGTATGTGATTGAAATACAATGCATTTAGGACTACAAGTTATTAGAGTGCGCAACGAAAGCATGGTTTGGGTGATATGTTAGTCTGAGAGTTTATTTCGCTATTTGTTTGAGGTTCATGGATTATGTGGACAATTCAAAATTATTATTAGGTTTTTAATTGTGTTGCTGAGGTTTATAGTTTAGATCTGTTTTGGATCTTTTGAAGTGCGATACAATGTGTGCAAATATGTATGAAGGATTAAGTGTTTGAGACTTGAGTTTAGGTGCAACAAATTTTGTGGACGAAATTTTTGTAATGGGGGGAGGATGTAACACCCGGACCTAGCCAAGTCCAGTTTCTAAATATTTTTGGACTTGTGTATGAAAAGACTAGTTGAGTTTTCGAGTTTTTTTTTTTAAATATATATTACGGGTCTAATTTATTTTTACAAGAATCTAGCAAATGAATTATTTTTTAAATGTTTTTTATTTTTTTCAAATGGACTCTAGAGTCCCTTTCCCATTAAAATTATAGTTAGTTTCAGTTGCCCCTCACCACGTTCATATAGTTTTGTATTTTTTTTAAAAAAATACCCAGCCCTTACTTCTTAACACTCCCGTAGCCCATGCATGCATGTCTATATCCAATTAGGGTTTACATCAGTTGGTGTATATATATATATACATGCATGAGTTTGGACGTTCATCAAAACCTCGTTTGTTTTCCCAATCTAGGGTTGTCATGCACTTCTACCAAACTACCTATCAGTTTCCTTTGCTACCAGTCGCAGTTGTTTTGCTACCTGTCAAAGCTGTTTCTCCTTAAGCCTTAGCCATGCAACAAGACCACCAGTTTTTTTTTTCTTTTCTTCCCACCACCACATGACATGAACCCCTCCAATTCTTGCAAGATCACCATCACCAAAACCTTGACTGCACGCATGTACGTTGCACCATCATTGAGACAGTTGCCAATCTCTGTCCTCGTTGTCCCTGTACCACTCATCCATCCTCACAGGGGACTAATGCGCACTACTACTGCATCGAAAGCCCCTGGCCTCCATCTCCACGTAAAATCGATGCCACAACCAACCCTTACGAAGTCGTAACCAACCCGTATGTTTTAGCCCCCGCAAGCCGTCTCTACACCACCCTCGGAGTAGATCAACCGTGAGCCTCCTTCATGCCTCATCCCTCACTCGATTTCTTCCCCACAAGCCAACGGCTAGCAAGACCACCACAGAAGTTTTTGCTTAGCCTCGGTACAAAAAATAACTCCCTCATCACACTGCCCCTACACCATCAAGCCACAGTCCAAGCCACTGCAGGCACCCTGTTTTTTAACCCCGAAGCAGAAGAAGTCACAACTTGAGCCGCCACCTCTACATCTCTGGAGAGCCACCGCACGCCGCCAGACCCATCCCGATGCCAACCTCTGGGAAAAATGTTGAAGTCAGTCCCTGTTTTGCTTCTCCAAAAACAGAGCAAGTTCTTGCTCAATCCCCCACCAAGCCACCACATAACCTTTCTGCACGGGCCAAGCCCCCCCCCCCCCCCCACACACGTACATTGCATGTGCTCTTCAGCCACACCGTACACCATCGATCCAGCCTGCCACCACTTCCGTCCTCTATGGCCTCCTCTGTCGATGACAATTGATATTCATTTTGGCACTGTTGTGGAAAATTGTTGAAAAGCTAAGTAGTCCAGGTAAGCGGGGTTTATATACTAGCTTTGCATAAAAGAAATGAAATAATGTTTATTTTGAAAATATGCACGACCTCAGATGTTTGTTCTACATATGCATAAACTCTATATAAAAGAAATTATTTTCTGTCATAACTAGTGTAGACATGAGCTAATTTTGTGCATTCTATTTTTGAACTATGCAAAAAGAGCGAATATGAGATCTAAAAGGTTTTGGTTTCATTAAATGAAGAAGTTTTGTTTTTGTTATTCTTGAATATGTGAAATGATCTGAAATTGTTCAGTACTTGGTTTTGATATGATGTGCCATCTGAAAACTTTGGCATGAGATTTTGAATTCTGATTTTGTATATAAATATGATCTGGTTCCAATGATGTTCTGTTCGGTTTCCGTTACGGCTCCACCATGGGTATAACAGTGGCATACGGCTCAGCCACGGGTATAATGGTGGTTTATAACCCTACCACAAGAGTGAAACACGGTATACGACACAACCACAAATATAATGATGGTTTATAACCCTATCACGGGGTTGGAACATGGTATACGGCCCAACCACAGGTATAATGGTGGTTTATAACCCTACCACAAGGTTAAACATGGTATATGGTCCATCCGCGGGTATAATGGTGGTTTATAACCCTACCACGGGGGTTAAACATGGTATCTGTCCCGTTGTAATGCTCTAATTTGATATAAAGATGATGTTTCAGATTTTGATTTGCCAAAGGATTTTTTTTTTTGAATAAGAAAGTTTTATGAAAGTTTCACTTTGATATTTTTTATAGCATGTTTTGATTATGCATTCTAAAAGAAAATGTTTTGCACCGTATTCTAAATTTTGTAAATACTCTTGTTTACATACTAGTATATATTCTCTGCTTGCTGAGTTATTGATAACTCACCCCTTATCTCCACAATATTTTTCAGATATATTTTATGGTTCAGCCGAGGATCAAGATTAAGAGGCATTGGGTGAGATAATTTAAATATAGTGGATTAAGCATAGAAAGTTTTTATGAGTATTGACGATATTTATTAAGAAGTTTTATTGTGTTATGATGACTTGACATTTTGGAAAATCTGTTATATTTATTGAGGAAATTAGTTTGAATCGATATTTTCATATGATATTGGAAATTTAGAGTCTATAATTATATTGTTGAAATGCGAGTTTAAGTGATAGGTAGTAATTCTCCGACCCCTGTGAGACCGGAACGTTACACTAGATCCTCTTGGGCTTTTTTTTTTTTTGCCGTTTTCAACTTCATATTTGGCACACTTTTTAAAAAAGAAATTTTTTGTGTGAGCTTTTTAATTTACTTTTTTTCAAAAATTACAATCTAAAGTAAATAATTCACTTTTGCTTCAATTTTACTAAAAATATAACAAAAAATAAAACTAAATAAAAACAAGTAACATACTAACATGCTTCAAAAAAATTAAGAAAAAATAAAATAAAAAGGACTAATAACTACAATAAACATCTACTCTCATCATCCATCATCTACATCCAACTTATCCCTACAATATACATCTACACCCATCATCCATCAACCACATCCAAAATCATCCACAGCACCACACCCATCATCCAATTCAATCATAATAATATTTTCTTACAATGACTACAACTGTCATTTTCTAAGTTCCAATTCTGACAAAGAAAGAAGCCTAACATTTTCTAAGTGCCAACAGAATTAAATGTTTCCAACAACAAATATAATTGCCCAACAAGGCAACAAATGAACCAAAATACTTTAAATGTTCCAAGTGTCACACTGCCATTCCAACTTCCAAGTTGTGTATGAAAACAAAATATGAAAGGATTTTAGTTAGAAAAATAATTTTGGACCTACATAATTTTGGACCCACAGTGCTACCCCTGCACGCACCAACAACCCTCTAGTCCACACTAGCATCATCACACATATAGCAAATTGCAAAAACGACCTTGCGACAGCACCACCCTCGTTGGAATAGACCAACTGAAAGCCTCTGTTTTGTGCAACTCAGAACATATCCATCTCAACCATGACCGTAGCGCACTCGGAGAACCACCGTGAAGCCAACTACCGCTCAATCATAGGCCACCCATCGTTCAACACCCAATCAACAAACCACATTGGAAACCAACAACAAGCACTTCACGACCGCCGCCCCTTCAGTTTGCATGTTTCTAACCCACATCACCACAACCAAAACACCTGCACGCAGAAAACCATGCCATAGCTTCACCACTAGTACCCATGCAAAGGACCACCGCCTCACGCCTCTCACACCCACAGTCTTTTAAGGCATGCACCACCACCACATAAGCCTCTCCCACTTTCCCTCGGTTGCAGCCGCCACTTCAAGTCTGGAGCTCCACACTGCCGCCACCTTGCGCCATGAAACCCAAGCCACCTTCGCACGCCAAGAGGCCTTTGTTTTCCCCTTGCCAAAAACAAAACAGCTCCCCCATCGGGGTGCTTAAGTCACCGCTCTCTCTCTCTCTCTCTCTTTGAACTCCACCACATGCCATGGAGGAGGCTACCGTGATTTAATATCTACCAACCGCTGGATTTCCTTTGCTTGGTGCCTGGTTTCCACTAGGTGAGCATCTGCTGCATAATCTTTTTCTCTCATGTGTTGGCTTTTAGACACTACAACAGAATGTGTGTTTTGTGACAGAGAAAACTGTCACAAAAAAATGGCAAACCGTCACTAAACATATTTGGTGACGGTTTGAAACCATCACCATGACCGTCACCTAAAGTGCGTCACAGAAAATATTTGGTGACGGTTTACTGTTCAACCGTCACAAAAAATATTTTTAGTGACGGTTGGAAGTGTTCTGTTCGGTACAACGTTCGAACGTTCCTTTTTTTGTGACGGTTATGAACTGTCACAGAAAATCACGTTCGGACGTAAAATCAAACGTTCGAACGTTATACCCGACCGATTGGCGTTCGAATGAGAGAAGTTGACGTTCGTTGGATATCGTGTTTGAACGTATCATATTTACGTTCGAATGTTAATGCGTCCGAACGTTAATTACAATAAACGTTCGAATATTTGTTCGAACGTAAACGTAAATGTTCAAACGTAGCGCGTTTAATGTTCGGACGTTATTTCGAATGTAAATGAAGGAGCGTCCAAATGCAAGTTCTTTGTTTGAACGTTAGTCGCTTTACCGTTCGAACGGTTTGTTCGTTTTAGCGTGAGTACGTTCGAACGTATAGTTTAACGTTCGAACGATTCAATTGTATTTACATTCGAACGTTTGTTACAATGTGAACCAACGTTCGAACGATTTTTATTTACATTCGAACGTACAGATCAGAAATACTAATTTCATAAAATTTAAAAACATAATACCAATTGTATCATATTACATACCCAATTAACAAGTAACAATGTCTAATAAAAGCACAAAATTAGATATTAAAACTAGTCAGAAATATTGATAAAATTTATTTCTTCTTTTTCCCTCGCCCACGGGGATTCTGTTGCAACGACATAACACGCTCCATTTGCACCATCATCTCCCGTTGCACTTGCTCTTGCACTTCACTGCGTATTCTTTCCTCCTGGTCTCTCTGTTGGTCCTGCAAACGCGTCTCTAAATGAGACTGTCGTTCTAAGAGAGACTCTAACTCTTGTTGTCTCGACCTCATATACTCATTCTCACGCCGTGCAGCTTCTAAATCTGCCGTAAGATTATTAATTTATGAAGCCGATGAGGTTGAGGAGGATGAACATTTATGCTTGATAGATCGTCCCAAACCTCTTGCCATACTAGACTGCGGCCCGAGCACTTGCGTGAATATATCTATGTCACTAGGAGAGGATTCCTCAGAAGCCGACTGCATCTCCAACATTTTGCTCTGCAATTTAAAAGGTAATGATCGTAAATAATTAGTAACGTATTAAAAGAAATAGAAATAAGAAATAAACTATTAAAATATTATATAAATAATTTATTTAACAAAATTAACACTGCTTACATAATTATCTGCAGCGACAGGATCCATCCACTCACTATGCTCATTAGTGTGAGCAGCAGCATAGACATGAATGAGGGAAAAGTTTTCAGGATCATCACGTTTCTAACAAAGCGACAATATTAGCAATTTTAAAAAGATAATATTAGTACTTATCAGAAATAATATCAGGAAAATAAATGAATTCTATAATTTTTTAATTACCATTTTTTCAGCAAGACGGTGGAATGACCTTGAACCGGCACGATGGTGGACAGTCAGAACGGATCTATTCTGTGCATTTGTAGAACTCAAGTGCTACAAAATATATTAAAAATGTTAATTGTAATATGTATACATATAATATATAAAACGAATATGAATGTAAATAATTAGAAGATATAAATGTAAAATACCTGATAATCTGGAGATGCGAAAAGATCACAACACTTTCTCCAATCATCTAACTTCATCTGCTGAAAAGGAGACTGCGCAGCCTCTTCCAACGTCTCAAACTTCTTGAAGTGGTCATGACATCGTCCTTTGTGACGTCGGAATAGTGTAGCCATCAACTCATTCACGGTTCTCAAATCCTCGCTAAGGCCAAAGTTGAGGTCGAATTCATCCTAATAAGGGAATCAGGTAAAAAATATAATATATTAATCTAGGTGAAAAAAATGTACTAAAAAGTAAACTCACCAGCACACGACTTCGAATGTGCTCCTTAATCTCATTCGGAACATCTCGCCATGAGCGCACATAAAATGGAGCATAAGCTCGAACTACTGTGCCAATATAGGAGGAAAGCGCTGCTGCACTATCATCCACTCCTCCAGTGGAATTATCAGGAATTGTGATCTTCAGTTTACCATGCCTTCTATTTTTTTCAAGAGAGATTCCACGTGTATAGCCACGACCGCGACGTGCAGATGCATCAACTACATGATAATAGATATACTATAATTATAATTATATAGTTATTGAGAAAAAAGTATTAACTATATATATAATTATCAACGACAATATTTCCTTACTGGTAGGTGTCGACTGGCTGTTGTTCTCTTCTGTGTTAGCTTGATCTTCAGGAACGGATTCCTCGAGTGGGGAGTCCTCAATGGATTCAGGACTTGGACTTGGCGGAGGCACATTTATTCGTTGTCGTTTTGGCAGCATTCTTTAAAATAATTAATTATATCAAAGAAAATTAATTAGAAGAAATTATGAAAATTCAAGATATTTTATAGTCACCTATATGAATAAAATATTTAGTACTTTTATTCTTCAGATGAATTTTCCATGCTTGTTTCAGAATCTCCATCAATAACATCTTCATCATCATCATGCACCTCTTCTTCATCATCTTTATCCACCTCCTGCCCGGATAGAAATACGTCTTCATCTTCTGACTCGTCTTCTTCTTCTTCCTCCTCATTGACTTGAATTGAATGATCATTTAATACAGACGGGTCGAGATGTACGGGTGGGACATCATCTCTACACAAGGGGAGCAACTCGAGTGCACCGAGGTCAACGAACAAGTTAATACCCTCTCCATCTTCCTGGTATGCCTCAACAATCGGAGTGTCATCTTCATCTCCACTATTCTCGTAATCTGCACTCGTTCCTGCTTCATATATATTTCGAGGAACAAATTTTTGTACGACTTGCCAAGTTATCTCCCCACTATCTTCATCAGCACTTTTCATTGGATTAATCAAGTAATAGACTTGGGTAGCTTGACAAGCCAATACGAATTGATCATCTTCGTACCATTTAGATGCAGTATTGACACTCGTAAAGTGATTATCCCTATGTATCGAAACCCGACCACCGCCTAGATCCCACCATCACATTTAAAGACATATGTTACAGACCCACCCAGATATTTCAATCCGATAATATCAAGTATGACACCATAATAGTCATATCATCTGTTCCATGACTTCCCTCGACCAACATACCACCGTTGTGCACATACCACCGAACTTTACCCAACTCTCCATCAATTAAATCGTAACCTGTTTGTGCACCCAAGGGTCGTACAATCTGGGAAAACACTGATAGCTCACGAGGAGGCGGAGTAGCAAGATCAGCATTTCGCTCTTGACGATTAAATCGTGTCTCAACACCACGAAGATATAGAGAGCAAAATGTTAACCATTCATCGTGTATATAGGCCTCTGCTATTGAACCCTCAGCTTTGGCTTTATTCCCAACAGTGCGCTTCAATCGACCCAAATATCTTTCAACTGGATACATCCAACGGAACTGCACCGGTCCACCCAGAAGTACCTCTCGCGGTAAATGTATTGCTAAATGGACCATGACATCAAAAAATGATGGTGGAAAGATATGCTCGAATTTACATAGTATAGTAGCAATGTCTTCTTCCAATTTCGACAACACATCTCGATTTACTACCCGAGCGCACAAATCCTTGAAAAACATACATAGTTCAGATATGGCCACACGTACATTAGATGTAAGCTTCCCACGAATTCCCACAGGTAATAACTTCTGCAAAAATACGTGACAATCATGACTTTTCAATCCATTGATTTTCTAATCATCAGGACTCACGCATCTACCAATATTTGAAGCATAACCATCTGGCAACTTCACACCTTGCAACCATTTGCAGAAATCCATCCTCTCCTCCCTCGTCATCGTAAAACATGCATGCGGCATGACCACCCTGTTGCCTTCCACCCGCAAATGCAGATTATGTTTAATTCTCATTCTCTCAAGATCTTTCCTCGTCTTGATCGTGTCTTTCGTCTTTTTGTTAATACTCATCAATGTACCCAGTATATTATCACAAATATTCTTCTCTATGTGCATTACATCCAAACTATGTCGCAACTTGCATGACGACCAATACGGCAAGTCAAAAAAAATACTACGCTTTCTCCAATTCAATTCTGGTACGGCTCGTTTCTCTTGTTCTTTCCCCGACCTTTGCCAAAATTGCTCGCTCTAACATGTTGCAGTTGTTCCACTATCTCTTCTCCAGACAACTCTTTTGGTGCAATCCTATCCTCTACTCTTCCATCAAACTTGGCACATTCTCTTCTCCATGCATGATTTGCTGGTAAATAACGTCGATGACCCATGAAACACAATTTCTGAGAAAATTTTAGCCACTCACTAGCAGTTTCTTTATTACACGTCGGACACGCTAACTTCCCTTTCGTACTCCAGCCGGAAAGATTCCCATACGCCGGAAAATCATTTATGGTCCACATTATCGCAGCATGCATCTGAAAAGATGTCGACTTAGATGCATCATAAGTTCTAACCCCTATTTCCCATAACTCTTTCAGCTCTTCAATCAACGGCTGCATGAATACGTCAATATCATTCCCAGGTGATCTAGGGCTAGGGCTGAGTAAAGTTAACAAAAAGTTTGGCACCTTCATGCACCTCCATGGTGGAAGATTGTACGGAATCAATACCACGGGCCAAGTGCTATAACTTGTACTCATATTCACAAAAGGGTTGAATCCATCGGTTGTGAGTCCCAGGCGCACGTTCCGAGCTTCTAACCCGAACTCTCGATACTGATTATCGAAAGACTGCCACGCAAGTGAATCAGCTGGATGCCCGAAGAACAGTATACCCGAAGAACAGTAGAAGAAGACACCGAAACTTCATATTAAACGTGGAAAGTAGCGAGTAACAAAAATGTGCAATACAGATAATATAATCTCAAACTGTCCACACTGGACAATTCAGGAATCAGTGGACACATAAATGTACACTGATTCCCAAACGGGTCTAAGGGTATTTATGAAATGTCACACGCATCTAGCAAAAAATCATACAACAATATCTCCATATTGTTAAACTAAAGAGGGATGGAAGATTATGTGACCCTACGTTTCGTGTCTTGTACACAACGAGGGAGAATGATCTTGAAGAAATGTTTAAATTTTAGTCTAATTACTTAACCGTCACAAACTGTCCAACCTTGACAACTCTCAAGGCCGAAGAGACTATGACAGTCAAGCAATTAGACTAAAATTTAGAGATTATAATTGTTATATATAATTTTAAAGGTTATTATATAATTTTAATTATTATCATTCCACAATTATAATCGTAATTGTTATACTTAATTGAGTGAGTTATTTACTTATATAGACAATAAGTATATAATTTTTATATAAGAATCTATTTGATCCTTATTTCCTTTCTCTTTAGTTTATAATAAATAAGTATATTTACATATTCAAACTCTACTTATTTAGTAGTTTCAAGACTTTTTTATTGAAGAGTATTTTAAAGGTTATATTATAATTTTAATTATTATCATTCTTAAAATATAATTTTAATTGTTATACTTAAATTGTAAAAGAAGTATAATATAATTTTAAATATTATAATTCTTAAAGAGTTAGTTTTATTTGTTATTACTTAATTTCAAATATTATTATAAATATTTAATTATCATTCTTAAATTTCAATGGTTATACAATAATTTTAATTATTATAATTCTTAAAGAGTTACTTTTATTTGTTATTACTTAATTTGAAATATTATTATCACAATTTTTCAAATCTATATCACAACATATTCACAATAACTCACAAATTATTTACAAACTATACAAATAATAATCACAATATTTCAACTGTAAGCATAAAATAACATGCCACATGTATTAATAAAGCTTAAGGACAATATATTTGTAACAATGTAAACATATTCAAACGTCATTCACAAATAATAATTTAAATATTTCAAGTCCATATCACAACATATTCATAATAACTCACAATATATTCACAAAATAACATGCCACATGTATTAACATATTTCTAAAGTTGAGTAAGCAATAAACATGTATTAACAAAGCCTAATGAAAATATATTTCTAATAATAAACACAATATTTCAAATTCATATCACAACATATTTACAATAACTCACAAACTATTTACAAACTATACAAACAATAATCACAATATTTCAAGAGTAAGCATAAAATCACAACAACATATTGATAAAGTTTAGAAATATACCTAGCACTCACAATATCCTCTTACAAATCAAAATCTTCCAACTTCCCAAAACAAGCAATCCTTCAAAAAAATACAACACTAACTTATTAGAAATATTCTATAACAAAAACACATTGTATAAATATCATAAAATTCAAATAAAGACAAGAAATAAAAAATTTTTCTTACCAAAACTCAACTCTCTCTAACTCTCTAACTCAACTCTCTCTCTCTCACTCTAACACTCTCTCTCTCTCTCTCTCTCTCTCTCTCTCTCTCTCTGTTGCGCGCACGGGAGAAGAAGAAATGATCCGCTTCCTCCCGTGCGCGTACTGATTAAGTTCTAAAATTATTAGTTTAAACGTTCGAACGTTTAAGTTGTACGTCCGAACGTTCTATTCTAAAATTATTCCCACCCAGAACGTTCGGACGTTTACAGTACACGTTCGAACGTACCCTTCTTATTTATAACATAAAATCTAGCAGGAAAGTTCCCGCACTTTCCTCATATATGTTCGAATGTATCACAATTTTTCGTTTGAACGTTCGTAAATTTACAGATGAACGTTCGAACATTTAACTTAAACGTCCGAACGTACATGTCATCAAAGTGTTACCATATTTGAGCGGGAAATTTCCCGCACTAATTTAACTAACGTTCGAACGTTAACATATTTGGTGTTCGGATGTACATAATTTTCTGGTGATTTTCATCAAATAACGTTCGAACGTATAGTATAAACGTCCGAACGTCTGAATAATCACACAGATACCTTAATCGAGCGGGAAATTTCCCGCTCTTAGTTTAACGTTCGAACATTAACTTGAAACGTTCGAACGTACGATTCCTACTATACTAACTTATAATATAATATATAT
Organism: Juglans cinerea; assembly: GCA_961763995.1. NCBI lineage: Eukaryota > Viridiplantae > Streptophyta > Magnoliopsida > Fagales > Juglandaceae > Juglans > Juglans cinerea. The sequence continues at coordinate 28,808,960 of CAUIVZ010000006.1, read as the reverse complement.
ATACTACATTTTATATATATATTTATAACTATATACTATATTGTATAGTATGATAGCATAATAATTTAAATGAGAACATAAATGTAACTAATATATAAACTATAGCATATATATAAATCAATAATATATATTAAATTGTTACTTATTAAGTTCTTTATTATATACTAACTTATACTATAATATGTATACTACATTTTAAATATCTATAACTATATACTACATTGTATAGTATGATAGCATAATACTTTAAATGAGAACATAAATGTATATAATATATAAATGATACCATATATATAAATCAATAATATAATATTAAATTCTTACTTATTAAATTCTTTATTATATACTAACTTATAGTATAATATATATACTACATTTTATATATCTATAACTATATACTACATTGTATAGTATGATAGCATAATATACTTTAAATGAGAACATCAACGTATATAATATATAAACTATACCATATATATAAATCAATAATATATATTAAATTGTTACTTATTAAATTCTTTATTATATACTAACTTATAGTATAATATATATACTACATTTTATATATCTATAACTATATACTACATTGTATAGTATGATAGCATAATATACTTTAAATGAGAACATCAACGTATATAATATATAAACTATACCATATATATAAATCAATAATATATATTAAATTGTTACTTATTAATTCATCAATAAATACCATAAACTCATAAACTATTCACAAAATTCACAAACAATAATCACAATTATTTCAAGAGTAAGCATAAAATCACAACAACATATATAAACATATTGCTAAACTTTGTAAATATAACAAGCACTCACAAAAAAACCAATAATCTAATTGTCAATAATATTATATAACATCCTAATATATAACTTAAACATTTATAATATAATATAATATAGATAAAATTTTGGAAATTAAATTGACAAACGTTCGAACGTAATAATAAGTACGTTCGAATGTTCTGTGTATATAAGGCCAAAACCGAACGTCGAAACGACATTTCCAAAACGTATCCATCGTCTTCTCCGTTCTTTGCCGCCACGCCTCCGTCACCGCCGCCGTCAACTCCGCCACAACCGTCACTAAAAGGTAGGCATTCATCTTTTATTCAAATAACATGTATTTTATTGAGATTTAGATTGAGGTTTGGATTGAGTTTTGTTTAAAACCGAATAAGTATTACCGGATTTTCAACTTCATTTTCCGGCCACCACGGCCAGTCATTGGCCGAATAGTCACCGTAGAAATGTTTCTTGAAGTGTATACTTCATTTACATGGTGACATTTCGGCATTTAGAACATTGTAGAGAAATTTTTGAGATTTCAAAAATGGCTGAGTCGACTCAGCCATTCTGCGTCGAAACGTTCGAACGTTTCACCAAGACATTCGAACATACGACGTTTAAATTACAGAGCCGTTATAGCTTCCACGTTCGAACGTTAATCGTCTTACATTCGAACGTGAATATTATTAAACGACATACGTTCGAACGTGAATATTTACTTTCGCACGTAAATCACATACGGTCGGACGTTTAATTATAACATCCGAACGTAGTGATTTTCTACATTATTCTTGCTTCGACGTTCGGACGTTCATATTTACGTTCACACGTAAAACAAATACGTTCGAACATACATTCGAACGTATTTGTTTTACGTTTGAACCTAAATTTATTTACATTATTTTACGTGCGAACGTATAAATTAACGTCCGAACGTTTTTATCTTTAACGTTGGAACGTTAATGCAGAGCATCTTAAAATTAATATAAAAAAATGAATTATTGTAAATAATTTTTTTTTCCTTTTCTATTTTCAGGATATGGCTCTTCCACTGCATACACGAAAACGAGGGAGGGAAGGAGCCACGTCGGACACTGCCCGTATCGGAGCTCGTACTGTTATGGTAGAGAGAGAGGTCTTAATTAATGAGTTCGACGAACTCTGTTGGCAGCAGACGAACCTAAGAGATGTTTTCCTCATTAGAGGCTGGGGAAATATCTGCACATTGAGGGGGAAGGTATACCCCTCAATGGTTCAAGAATTCTATATGGGGATGTGTGACATGCCTCCGGATGCATCCTCTCACACCGTGACTGTACGCGGTGTTTCCATTGAGGTATCAGCAGATGTCATCGGCGAGCACCTCGGGATTCGTCGAGGAGTTGAGACATTTACACACTCAACACCCCGTGAGGATGTAGGCACTTCTACATCATCTACTGGCCGGGGATGTGAGCCAGCATCAGCCAGAGATGCAGGCCAGTCAGAGGCTGAGGATACTGGCGTTGAGGCTCGGGATGATGACCGAGACGAGGATTTCTACATCCTCACCGGGAGGGATCGCATGCAGATCGAGCGGAAGAACGCCTTCAACCAGAACCATCTGCTGCATTTCTTCCGCATGTTGCACCTTATTGTTGCAACAAATGTCGATCCTGTGGCTCATAAAACCACATTTAGTCGGCTTCGGGCACAATTTTTGATACGAGTGGCACGTGGAGATCCTATAGATTTTCCACTGCACATTTTTTAGAGGACCTGTTACGAGGCGAGCATCGTCTCCACGGATAATCTCCCATATGGTGTCCTCATCAGCCGATTATTACTTGCACGGGGAGTGCCGACCCAGCCAGAGGAGCGGGTCAAAGATCAGATGAGCCCCCTCGACATGACCACGCATCGACGTAGCATTGGACAGGCGAGGGGACGTCAGCCACCCCTGTAGAGGATCTAGTTCCTCCGACGCAGCCTGAGCCAGGTCATGTCGGGAGTAGTAGTCAGCATACGCCGAGTACATTTGCAGGAGATGTGCGGCCTGCTTGGGTTGATGCGGTCATCTCACAGCTGACTGCGCATATTGATCATAAGATCGATCGATCGCTCGAGGCTATATCGGCGTCTGTTGCCGAACTCACCCATCGTGTAACTATCCTCAACGACAAGGTTGATACCTTGACTGAGGAAGTACGGAGTTCGACTTTTGCGGATAACGTTATCATCTGACTATTGTTTACTACATTCTATCAAATTTTTTATTTTATTTTTAATATTTGTAACGAAAAATATTATTGAATATTTTTATCGTTTTTTAATTTCAATTTTTAATCTTCTTTAATGTTATAATTTCCAACTTTAATACTAAATCACTGCATTTCAAATATATATAAATCAATAATATATATTTATATATTACAATGTGTGTATATATAAATATATACAATTCAATTTTTTAGACTTGTTCACAAATTATGCACAATAAAAATCACATAATTTTTAAATTAAAGTCATTTAATTTAAATTTACAATGAACGTTCGAATGTTATTACTTAACGTTCGAACATTGTTGCAAACATTTTACGTTCGAACGTAAAATTAATAACATTCGAACGGTTGTGCCAAAACATTTTACGTTCAAACGTAAACAGACATAACGTTCGAACGTATATGTGACGTTCGAACACATATTTCCCATACGTTCGAATGTAAAAAAATCTCATTCTATCTTTAGTGACGGTTTCCAGAAACTGTGACAGAAAATGCCTTTTAGTGACGGTCTAGGGACTGTCACAATTTCCCAACCGTCACTAAAAAGCAATTGTGTTGTAGTGAGATGAGGACACTTAGTTGTAGCGCTAGTGTGTGTAATTACCTCAAGGCCATCTATGTGTATTAGGGTCTGATGGGTTTGGATGTTCACGTAGTCTGGGCTTGATTTTGTGAGTTTCTAGTGAGCCCAATTTTATGAGGAAGTTGATTTCTTAGGCGGTCTTGGGTTTAATTATTTTTGGAAATTAGTATGCTATTTAGTTTTGGGTTATGGGTTGCAGAGGTTTAAAAGCCACGTGGGGATATCATGAGTTTAATATGTATAGTTTGGTATCAAGATCACGTGTTTACGTGATAATATTCTAAGACCAATTTATGAGTAATATGATCATAGGATTTAATAGTGTAATTGTTTGGAGAAAATTATGTGAAAATCAAAGTATTTGGAGGAAATGGTATTACAGTGTTCGAGGATTTTAGATGTTACAGGAAAATAGATTCTTTAATTCTCTGGCTTTAATTATGAAATATATGTACAATTAGAAATTCACACAAGTGACACGACTATTTTATAAGTAACAATTGATATTCATTTAGCACAATTGTGAGAAAATTCAGAAATGTTAAAAAGTCCAGGTAAGTGGAGTTCGTATACTAGACTTTGGATAAGAAAATGAACTGGGATTATTTTATGAAAAATGTGCACGATATGTTTTGAAAAGAAATGTGAAAATAACCTCAGTTATGTGTTCTGCATTACCCATGAAATCTATGTAAAAGAGAAATTATTTTCTGACATGACTGGTGTAGACATGAGAAATATTTTGACATGCTGTTTATGAAATGTGCAAAAGATCGAATATGAAATTTGTGAATTTTGTACATGTTATATGAAGAAGCTCTAAATACATTTCGTATATGTGAAAATGATAAGAAAATGTTCAGTTTTATATTTGATATGATATGACATCTAAAAAACCTTTGGTATGACTTTCTGATTCTGTTTTGATTATATTTCAGGTTCTAATAAGAAGACTCTGATTCTGTTATGTGGTTGGTATCAACATCTCTGATATGAGTGCACCCATTTTAGAAATAAAGTGATTTTTCTGTGTGTTCTTTTTTGTGTGCACACTCATGGCTTCGAAAATGAATAAGAGAAAAATTCACATTCTAATACTGCCTAGTTTGACCACCGGGGATAATACAACCCTACCACAGAGGTTAAATGTGGTATATGATATGATATGGTGATATGATATGATATGATATGATGATATGATATGATATGAAACGATACGATACGATATAATATGAATTGATATGATAACATGAAGATATCCAATCATGTTATGCCAGAGGGTCTTTGAATATGAACAGTTTGAAATGTCGCCCTGATTTTTTGATAACATGTTTTTGCGATCTCTATACTGAAACTGAAATGTTGTGTTTCTGCATTCTGAATTCCATGAAAAGGCTCATGTTTACATACTAGTAAATGTTCTCTGCTTATTGAGTTATTAATAACTCACCCTTTATCTCCACAATATTTTTCAGATAATTTGAATATTTCAGCTGAGGATGAATACTAGGGAGTATGGATGAGATGATTTAAGCATGGTGGATTAAGCTTAGAAGGTTGCTATGATTATTGGAGAATCTTATTCACTAATTTTGTCGTGTTATGATAAATTAGTATTTCAGAACGTTGATGTTTATTTTGAAGTTTTGTGGTATTTTTAGATTATTTATATTGGATACGTTGATTAGAAACAGTGAGATCTATGTGTAATTGGGAAATTAAAGTCTATATATGCACTGTGAGATGTGAGTTTAAGTGACAAAAAGTAACTCTCCCCCCTTTTGGGACTGGGTTGTTAAACTTTTCCCTTCCTAAGCAATTCAAAGCCAAATTAGGATGCTCCGCATTGTTCAAGAGAAATAAAAGACCAGATCCTCTATGGTTACTAAAAAGAATTGAATGGTGAAGTTATTACTAATAAGAATATCAAGGAATTCAACACTTCTGTTTTAGTGGAATTCCATTCTGAAATATTCTTTTTAGTAATAACGTTACCATTGTGTTTGCGCTTGCATACTAAATTATCCCCTATTTCACTATACTTCTTCGATTCATTCCCCAATTTTTGAAAACTTTTTTGTTCTTCAAGCCTTTTTTTACTGTCTGCTTTACTCTATTTTAATGAGTAATTTTTTAAATCCTTTGAAGCCCTTACACTACAAAGGGTAAACATTGTTACGTTTAATTAAAATAACAAATAAAAAAATTGATATCCTAAATAATTCCCCCGTCACCCCAATAGCATGGCCAAAACCAGAGATTCTTCACGAAAGGGATTATCGCTCTTCTTAAACTGGCTTGCAAGGTTGACCACATGCTCAAAGATCCTGTTGGTAGAGTTATCAACATAAAAGTAGTATTTCTTAGGTATTAAGCAAACCACTGAACTGAAACAATTGAAGGAAATTAAAAGCAGTATTTCTTTGTAAACAGTGGAATGCTTGTGTGAGGGCAGTAAACAGTGGGAAGGGGTAAGAGATGCGCCTTGTGTTGGGACCAATCAAAGGTATGGATCGCACCTGACCACCCACAATCAAGGCGTCCAGATCAAATCTAGGTGTCAGGAAGGACACTAACACCCAGGTGCTGAAAGCAGCATAGACAGAAGGGCCGACAACTCAAGAGCAAGGTGTCAAGGACAAGCCCCCTCACTCAAGTACTAATGGCGGGCTCGCCTGACCATGGCCACGCACAACGCAGCTTGGACTATGGTTTCTGTGGTTGCCACGATCAAGCATGGGGTCCTACCATTTGACAAAAGGCTGACACAGAACCCTGCAGGAGGGGATGCGGGCAACACTCCCATGACCCGGCTGATAGGTACGGACAACACCTCCTCGAATCCCATTTTCCTAAAGATTACATTGGCCAAGTATATAAATACCCCTCACAACCTCTGGGGGGCTCTCTCTCTCTGATTTTGAATACCTTTCTCTTTCATTTGCTTGACCGCCCTGTCCCAACAACTGACTTACGCATCGGAGCTAACACAGTGCCCCAAGGCCCCCATTCTCTATCTCAACAGGATCCAAATCGAGCTCAGCAGCATAGAATTGCCCAGGCTGTGAAAGACAACATCAATAGTGGCGTTGTCTGAGAGATCTATTTCTTTTCTATAGTAACGTGTCCTTCGCATATCGGAAACGACTGCTTTCAAGCCTCACGTCATGAAGAATAACAACCCTAAACAATGGAAGCAAGAGTCAATGAACAAGGTGAAATGATACAGAAGCTGATGTAGGAGGTGACAAGGAATGCGTCCCTGCGGAGAACCAATGGGGAATTGGAGAGAGACGAGCACAACCACTACTCTGAGTCTCGTTGAGTCCTTGAAGTAGGCGCAACTGAAGAAGAGCGACGCAAAATGCACCTAATGCTCCGTGAACATGGGGACAAATACGCTAAGATGGCCAAACATATGGGTACGATGACTACGGTGGACTAGCTGCTCACTAGCACAGACCTGCCATATAGCACTAAGGTTATGGAGGTTCCCCTTCCCCCAAGATTCAAAGTTCCACAGATAGATGCATATAACAAGTCCAAGAACCCCTTGGAACATCTAAAAACATTCAAAGCCCATATGACCCTGCATGGATTCTCGGGAGAAGTCGCATGTAGGGTGTTTCCTCTCACTTTTAAGGGGAAGACGAGAACGTGGTTTGGGTCCCTGCCGCTCGGTACCATCAATAGCTTCGCCGAGCTGGACCGTCTCTTCCTGATGCAATTCATGGAAAGCAGGAAAATGAGGCATCCCGCAACCTATCTCTTGATGACGAAGCAGCGAGACGACAAAAGTTTGAAGTGATACCTCTCTCGGTTCAACAAGGAGTGCATGAAAACAGATGACCAGGATTTAAAGATGACCTTGGAGGCTCTAGTTGGGGGGGTCTAGCCCCATATCCCATTTATGACCAAAATCACGCGGAAACCCCCTACTTCATTAAGGGAGTTCATGGACCGAACCGACGGTTTCATCAACGCCAAAAACACAATTCAAACACTGATGGCCCCTGAGAAGACCGAGTTGGATCAGGCAGATAAGAGAGCCATTGAGCAGAGCAGCAGTGTGGGTTGGGAAGGTAACAAGAAGAAGGAAACCAAGAAGTGCAAGGAAGAGCAGCTTGCTCACGGACGAATCGGACCACGCACACACTCCAACATGGCCGTGGAAGCCAAAAAAAACTCGATCCCATAGAGAGAACAGCAACAAGGTCTGGCCCACCCTAATACTACACCTACCATTGCACCGATAGCCACCGAACAGAAGACTGCTTTACTAGAAAGTTGAAGTTGGAGAAAGTAGAAGCACTGTTAGACCAATGGGTGACAAGCAGCATGCTCGACGACCCGATGGTCGTACACAGCAATGAAGAAGTGAAAGTCCAACAAGGCGAAGCGTGGGAGGATGCCCCACAGTAAGTTCATGCCGAAAAAGCCCGGCCAGAGGGAATGATCCTGTGGGAAAAATCCGCATGATCGAGGGATGATATGCCAGGGGAGGGACCACCTCCTCAGCGGGAAGGGCCCATGCCAGAAGGGCTCGATATGAAGAAATGTTCACCGCTATCGAGATGATCATAACCTTCAATGAGAAGGATGAGGAGGACATCTTCTACCCTCATGATGATGCCTTGGTAGTGACTATGCATATTACCAACTATACAATGAGAAGGGTCCTGATCGATAACGGCAGTTCTGCCGATATTCTATTTTGGGAAGCCTTTGTCTGAATGGGCATCACTGCCGATTGGCTGCGCCCTACCCCAACACCCCTCAAAGGCTTCATCGAAGACATAGTCCAACAAATTGGAGTCATCACTTTGTCCATCCTGGTAAGGAAGGCCCTAAGGACGATAGCTACCATGGTGGATTTCCTCATGGTGAAAGCACCCTCCTCTTACAATGCAATCCCGGGGCAACCAACCCTGAACAACCTGAGGGTGATAACCTCCACATTCCACCTGAAGATGAAATTTCCAACTCCCGCTGGAGTGGGCGAGATCTAGTGTGAGCATGTTGTGAACAACCTGAGGTCACGAGAATGCTACGCGGGGGAGCTGAAGCAAGAGGCCAAAGAAATCCGAGCTCTCGAAGGGGTTCTAGAGGCTATCGACTTGCCTGAGAAGATTCATAAAACCCTAAAGTTGGTGTTGGTGGACCCGTAGAGACTCGAGTGAACTATTCGTGTGGGGAGCAAAATAGCCCTCGATCTGAGAAGATTCTTAAAACCACTCCTCGTCGAGCATCGAGACGTGTCTGTCTGGAGCCATGAAGAAATGCCCGAAATCAACAAAGCAATCATCGAGCATCGCCTGAGTATGGATCCCAAGGCTAAGAAGGTCAAGTAAAAGCATCGCAACTTTAGTGCAAAGAAGTACGTAGCCATTATGGAAGAGGTGGACTGCCTCCTAGGCGTGGGGTTCATCAGTGCGGCCCACTCCCCCGAATGGCTCTCTAATGTGGTCGTGGTGAAGAAGGCGAGTGGGAAGTGGAGAATGTGTGTTGACTTCACTAACCTGAACAAGGCCATCCCGAAGGATAGCTTCCATCTACCGCGCATAGACCTAATAGTGGACTCGATGGCTGGGTAGTCTTAAAAGATGCAATGTTTAATTTACTAGTTATGATGATTGGGATTTTTAATCAAGGGGTTTCATGATTAAGAATTTTTCAAAACAAAATGCACAAACGTAGAATTACTATTTATGAAGTAGTCTTTATAGAACCTCGTCATCTTTGCAGTGCGGGAAACCAAAGAACCCCACTCCCATAAATGAAATAAAACCTAGTTTTTTGTTTTGGCACACTCTTTGTGGTCCCTCAGATTCTGTCTTATCTTGAAAAATGAGATATTGAAGAAGAATCCTCGATAGTCGCTACAACAGCTATACCTGTTTATCTTGTTTTCCTTCTACATCGTCTTCGTCGTCGCTCGTGGTCACCTTTTTGCTTCATTTTCTTTTTCTTGTCAACCGCACAATTGAAGAAGAGCGGGAGAAAGCAAAGAAACCCACCTCCCATAAATGAAATAAAACTACCACTATACATTTTTATTCTAGCACCTACTTTTTGGGTCCCTTATATTTTGTCTTTATCTATAGTTTTTTGTCATTATTAAATTTTTCCCTTCTTTTTTCCTTCTTAATGTCGTCTTCGTCGTGCCTTCTTCTTCTTCTGAAGACGAGAATGGCCATGGTAATGGCAGATCCAATGAAAGAAGAGCGGGAGATTTGGGTAATCTCTTTTGCATAGCATTAGGAAAGCGAAATACTACACTAGTTATCTAATAATTGTTTTGTGAATTGTAATGTAAAACAAAAAAAAAAAACTGGGTTCAACTTAGAACCCGAATTCATCCGGGTTCAAAGCCAGGTCTAACCTGTGCTAATCTGGTTTTGGTATACCCAGATTTCTGAGCCAGAACCCAGATGAACAGCGCTATTTGTAATGCTCCAATAGAAAGCCCAAATCACATTAGTTATACTCCAAAAGGTTTAGTCAATGGTACAATTAATAGAACCCCATTGTAAGTTGGAACATTATAAAGAGTAATAACTTCTCATTCCTTATCAATGTGTAATCTCATACATCACCTACACTTATCACTTATCACTTATCATTCAATATAGGGTTGAAAACCAAAGGTATCGGTGCGGTTTAGGTCCAAAACTGAAACCGCACTGATAAGGAGAAAATGTCTAAATCTCGACCGAAACCGGTCGGTGAAGGGGGAGAAAATCGTCGATGTTGGTCTCGGTGTAAATCTGGTCAATTTGTCGGTGTCTTCGGTGGCACGATGAGAGAGAGAATGGAGAGAACGTCAACGACTGCGCCTGTTGTCTGCCATGAAATCATTATGGGTTACCTACTCCAACTCAGCACTCGAACGCAATAATCATAGATTCACAAACTCCATTGATTGACAGAGGTTGAAGAGGAACTTATGGAGAGGAACTTACAAAGAGGAACTTATGGAGAAAATCTTTCTGGCCGCCAAGATTCACAAACATTTGGTTTCCTTCATGAAATCTTTCTCTAGAGTGTATGAGAGAGAGAGAGAGAGAGAGAGAGAGAGAGAGAGAGAGAGAGAGAGAGAGAGAGAGAGAGAGAGAGGAATGAGAAAAAGAGAAGGTCAATAGTGAGAAAATGAAAGAGAGAAATGAGACTGGGAGAAGAAGAGGGAGGGGAAGGGTTCATTCAAACCCTAATTCCAAACAATGCCATTTAAACCAAACGACATCGTTTCATTTAATTTTTTTTTTGTTTTCTAAATGATATGTTTGAAATGACGTCGTATCACTTACGTAAAACAGCATCGTCATTTTACTTAAAATATGTATATAAAAATATATATGTATATTATATCGACTGGTTCGGCGGTTTGAACTTGGTTCGGCGGTTTGAACTTGGTTCAAACTGGAATCGAACTGGCCGACGTCGGTTTCATCAAATTTCCACTGCCTACCGGTCGGTTCCTGAATTTGGTGGCCGATCTTTGTCGACAACGGTTGGTCTGGCAGTTCTGTACACCCCTAATTCAATATGGGGTATCATACGTAAAATAATAAGATGATCATAAATTATTTTAGTCGCTAACTTAAAGATAACTACTACCAGCCATTACATAACGGATACATGATGAGGTCAATTACTTGAAAGTACTACTTGTGCTTGCCTATGCCAGTTCCTTCTTGAGCTTATCTTCCACCCAATGCCACGTCAGTTCACTTCCATTGCATACCTCATCATCAGTCACGTGATCGACTTTTCCCAATGCCTAAGACATTAATGATGTGTTTCTGGGAAGCGTCATGGGAAGGTAGCAAATCAAGCATGAGTTCAAAGTAGAGAAAAATAAAACTATAAAAAACTTATAAACATTGGGGAGAGGGAAGAACTCGTTTTCAGTGAGGAAAAGTAGAAGATCAGAAGTATTGGGTTTACGCCCAAATCTTATACAAATAAATTTACACGTTGATGTGCTTAATGTAATGCGTAAGACAAACTTGACAAAAAAAAATTTTACAATCTAATGATTACAAGAAACCACATATTGGTACATAAAATTTACTGTATAAGGCCATTTATTGTAAAGCAAACATTTCCCAAAACACAAATGGTAGATTAGTCATTAGAGTGTGTATGAGGTGTTTCCAAGAGACAATATGAGTGTTGAGGAGAGCAGAGTATAATGCATGGTTGTAATCTTTATTCAAGTAGTTAAATCATGTCCAGTCTTTCTTATTCAAGTCAACTATTCACGTGAGTTAGCTCTGGTGTAGAACAAAGTATCGCGACAAGCTCGCAAACAAGGGAGATCGAGTTTAATTAACGCTTCAATTAAGCTAGATATTTAGGAGGGAAATACTTTAACCACAAAAGAATTATTTAAAAATAAATTCATAAAATGATGTGGTACGTCAGATTGTAAAATTATTTTATTAAAAAAAAAAAAACTCTTTCTCTTGCGACCTTATTCCCGTTCTTATTGCTATAAATAGACCATGCTATTGCACTAATAATGACACGATCAAACTTACATCCTTTTTCCCAAACCTGAATTTCTAACGTATGTCTCTGTGTGCTTTGTAGAAGACAAAACTATGGCCAACCATGAGATCCTTTTGCCCGAAAATGTAGAGCAAACCATGAATGGTGTACTGGTCCTTATAAACATGCCATCCATGTCTGATGATTCTCTTCAAAATCGTGATCGTTTACAACAGTTTTTCTCCGACATCAAAAGAATTCTTGACCTTTCGTTCCTTATGGTTGACAATGTTTTACTGGTATATATGAAACTCCGACGTGCCATTCATATTATTAATTTATATGCCTTTTTTTTCGCATTTCTTTCCCCTTCTAACCCCATGCATTTTAACTTCTAGTACTCCAAAGTTAGGATCCGAACACGATTAAAATCTGAAACATTTGTATTCTATAAGTGGACACATATACGACATTTTATTTTTATTTTAATTTGAGGCAGCAGATTATGCGTTTCTGTTTTTAATTTCTCAAGTATATCTCATGTTAATAGGGTACTGACGCTCCTTGTCAAGACCCGGCGCGCTACAACAGTTCTGATGATCTACTGGGCAAACTCCAGCAAATTTCGTCCGAGGTAATTAATTACAACAAAATGCTCTTTGTTTTCTTCACACCTAGAAGCTTGTTTGGAAAATGGCCACCGTTTTTCTTTACCTTTTCCCATCCTCGATCCGCAAAAGTGGAGAGAAAGTGATCATTTTACTGTCTAGTTATAATTATCTCAACATTTTCCCATTATGTGTAATGTCAGCTGGCTGCATGCAAAGTTCCTGGTGGGGGAAATGAACTCAAAACAACAATTTCCATACTAAACAAGCTCTCAAGCTGTTCATGGGCTGAGAAGGCAGTGCTGGTAATTGCGGCTTTTGCTTTGGACTTGGAGATTTCTGGGGCCGTGCGCAGTTAGATGACTCTCTGGACCATCTGGCCAAGTCAGTGGCAATCTCAAACCGTGTACCTGCCATGTCAAAACGCCCAGACCTTAACAAATGCCAGAAAGTGATTGAGGTGCGCAAGTTGATCGAGAACACGTTGGAAGTAATAAGAAGAATTGTAGAGTTGGAACAGATATCTGAGGTGGCGGAAGAGCTCTACAGAAGTATACTTGCAACGGCAACTTTGGCAAAATGTATCCCAGTGCATGCCTTTTGGGCTATCATAACTGTTGTTGCTTGCACGACTCAAATGTATTGCCTTAGCAGTGATGAGTAAGTTCTTTGTCCGTACTTTATATGTACGTACGTGCTGTATATGCTGATCTTAAGATTGTGATCCGCCATCCATGTCACACATGATCATAGCATCTTGTGTTTGTAGGTCTTCAAAAGGGGAGTAAAAATAACGTAATATTTTGACCTTTTTAACCTAGTGCAAATGACCTTGGTTGCCTAATTTCAGGGACAAGACCCTGGATCTATCTGCCTTGTCTGAGAAGATGAACAGAACCCGGAACATACAAGAGACGCAGGAAGAAGAATTCGAACAACAAAGAGGTTAGCCATTACGCTGATTTCGTACGTCCTTGAGGAAACATTACTACCTTGAACCCGTTGCACAAACTATATATATAATGTCTTAAATATGGTCTACAATGCTAGCTAACCATGCAAATATCCTAGTTAACTACAGAGGAAGTGGACAAATATTGGAAAACGACGGAACTTCCAGAAACACCTACAAAAATTGTGGAGGCTTTCAAGGCAATGGCGGGGTGTAACGCCCCGTCCCCGAGGGTCCGGAGAGTTAACTCATGTCACTTAAAAATCATTTTTCTTTCACATAATACATACTCTAATTTTTCTCTATCGCACAAAATACTCATATATTTACATCACTTACTCAAGAATAACTATCTAAGACAATACAAAGTCTTAATATAAACATCAATCTCCCAATGAATCACAACATCAGAACACAACAAGCTTACTGAATGAAAATTTTCAATACCCATATAAACTTTCTATGCTTAAACCATCATTCTTAACTCTTCTCACCCATGCTCCATATCCTTGATCCTCAACTGAAACATTCAAATCATCTGAAAAAGATGGTGGAGATAAGGGGTGAGTTATCAATAACTCAGTAAGCAGAGAACATATACTAGTATGTAAACATGAGCCTTTTCAGAAAGTTCAGTATGCAGAAACAAAAACATTTTATTTTTATATGCAGATCTCATAAAAAGGTATTATCGGAAAATCAGAGCGACTTTTCAATCTTTTCATACTCAAAATCAACAATTCATATTTAAGGATCCATTTCTAATTCAGAAACGCTTTGGCATAACATAACTGAACATCTTTATCTTATCATATCATATCATATACCATGTTTAACTCCCGTTGTAACACCCCGTATTTTAGTGTATTTTTAATTGAAAGATTTTTTTGTTATTAATTTAAAATTTATTCTCTTGTCTTAAAATTGTTGGATTTTTAGTTGTGTTATTTTTATGATTTTTAGTTTACGAAAATTATTTTTGAAGTGCTTTCTCTAAATTAATTATTTTTATGCGTTTAAATTTCTTCTCAAATCAAATTAACATAATATTGGGTTTAATTAATTATTTTCATGTTAATCACTGTGTTTGAAATATTTTATTTCACTAGCTGTTTTAAAATCGTTTCCGATGGATCATTTTCGTGACCCAAGTTATGAGGATTGGACCTCATTTCTTTTCTCTCTATTTTTCTTTTCCTTTTCTTTTTCTTTTCTTCTTTTCTTTCTTTTTTCTTTTTCTCCTTATTTCTTCTCCCTCCCGCGCCTCTCTCTCTTTCTCTCTCCCGTGCGTCCGCCGTTTGCCCTCGACCCACCGCCGTCGCGCCACCGTGCGCGACACCGCCCATCCCAGCCGCTCCCCCACCCGCCGGCGACCTCCCCCCTCCAATCTCAGCCTCCCTTGTGCCGCCGTTAGCCACCACGAGCCCATTGAAGCCACGGCATTCCTTACACCACTGCGCCGCCGTCGCGCCACCTCCGGCCACCATCTCTTCACCACATCATCATCAATCTTTTAGCAACCCAATGGACCCAACTCCACCTCCGATCTGTCACCGATGAAGCCCCACCATCAACATTTCCGTTTTGGGTGTTTTTGCACTTCAACCGCCTACTGCGCCGCCACCCACGGCCAACCACCACCACCACTAGCCTCACCGACATCCCTAAGCCCTACCCTATCAATCTCGGGTCTTCGTTTGCACCCGTTCAAAAGTAGGTTTTTGAGACCCACGGCCACAGTGCATTTGGCACTGTTTTGTTGCTGCGTTGCCGCTTCTAGCACCTCCGTGATCTTTCAAAAATTATATTATTGCATTGTAAGTATTTTTCCCAAAGAACTTTTGAGATTTAAAAGTATTTCTGCACTAATTCATATTTATTGTGAATTTGTTGGTTGTGCCGGACTGAGTCCGAGGAGTAAGGGGGGTCGGTTGGATTGATAGTTGAGAGAATATTTAGAGGGGAATTAATTTTCTTTGTCGAGTGCAGTTTAATTTTTGGAGGTATTAGTTTATATTTTCTGTTATGGAGTTGTGAATGGGAAGAAGTGTGCTTTGTTTAGTGTTGGTTAAATTGTTAGTAATTGTTTGGGACTGCGAACTGTTGGAATAAGTGTGAGTTATTGGAATTTGAATTGGCATTGGTCTTGATGCTTGTATTGGACAATACTGAGATTGGTATAGAATATTTTGGGTCGAAGTGAGGGCTGTCCGGATTGTTATTTGGCTGTTGGAGTTTGATTAAACTTGCTGAATTATGATCTAGAGTTTGGGTCTGGAGTTGTCTAAGACCAATTTTGTGTTGTTGGATTTTAATATTTAGTTTATATTATTTTTATGAATAGGTGACGAGACGGATAGAGACTGTTTTCAAGTCATAGATAATGCGCTGCAGGAGTCAGGTAAGCGGGGTTCCTATGCTAGGCCTTA
This sequence comes from Juglans cinerea, assembly GCA_961763995.1. Taxonomy (NCBI): domain Eukaryota; kingdom Viridiplantae; phylum Streptophyta; class Magnoliopsida; order Fagales; family Juglandaceae; genus Juglans; species Juglans cinerea. Next base: position 28,792,823 of record CAUIVZ010000006.1, on the reverse strand, counting down.
CACGAATTATTTGAGACTGAGGTTGATTTTCTGAAAACTTTGCATATTTTTGTGATGAAATGAGAACTTGGGAAAAACAAAACCAAGTCGTTTATTTGCATACTCATGAAATCTGTACGAAAAAGAGAAAAATATGTTCTGACATGCATTGTGTAGACATGAGCTAAATTCTGTCATGTGGTTTCTGAAATCTGGAAAAAGAGCGATATTGAGAATATGAAAAGTTGTGCATTTATTTAGAAAGATGTTCTGGCTTTTGTGTTCAGCGTGTGTAAACTGTCTGATTCTGTTTTGGTACTCTGTATTATTTTGATATAACATCTGAAAACCTTTGGCATGGTGTACTGGTTTTCGTATCTGACTCTGTCTCTGCTTTGCTCTACTCTGCTCTGTTATGCTCTGCTCTGTTTGGGTTGGTACCAACTTCTCTGTCTCTGAGTGCACCCACTTTGGAAACAAAGTTGTTTTACTACGGTCTTTCCTGTGTGCACACTCGGGGTTCCGAGAAGAATAAAGGAAAGATTTAACCTCTGTCTCTGCCTGGTTTGGCCACCGGGGTTAGCACAACCCTACCACGGGGGTGAAACTTGGTCTCTGCTCTGTTTGATGTCCTGTTTTGATCTGATGATGATACTCAGTTTATGTTATGCCAAAACACTAAGGGTTTTACTTGTCTTAAAACCATCGCTCTGTTACTTTTGAAAATATGTTCTGTTCTGCATGTTAACTCTGGAAAATATTTTGTTCTGCATGCTCTACTTTGTAAATGCTCATGTTTGCACGCTAGCATATGATTTCTGCTTACTGAGTTGTTGATAACTCACCCCCTATCATTATAATATTTTTCAGATGATGTGGAGAGTCCAAATGAGGACCTGGATTAGATTGCTGTTTGTGTTTAAGCTGAGGAGATGTTGGTAGAAGAAGGACTTCTGGTGTTCTTAGTTTTAAATGTCTTTGAGTTTTATTTATACCTTGAGTTTCAGTTAGATTTATGAAATTATTGATTGGGTTGTTATGACTACCGAGAGATTACGGACTTCTTAGTTTATTTTAGCTGCAGTAATGACTTTGTGGAGTTTTCAATGTGGTTATTTAGAACTCTTGATATTGAGATTTGCTATTAAAGATTTGGGTTTCTTTTTAGTTGTGTTGGAAAATAAGTTCTTAAGAGACAGGTAGTAATTCTCCAGGCCAACCGGGTTTGGGGTGTTACACCCGTGGTAGGGTTGTGCTATCCCCGGTGGCCAAACCAGGCAGTATCATGTGGTGAACTTTCCTTTTTTCAATCTCGGAGTCCCGAGTGTGCACACAGGAAAGAACACGTAAAAAGTCCACTTTGTTTCCAAAGTGGGTGCACTCATATCATATCATGGTGGTACCAATCATATCACGTGAACAGTATCATCATATCATAACCATATTCAGAACAGATAAGTATGCCAAAGTTTTATCATATCCATATCATATCAAAACACGTGCGAAACATATTCATATCATTTCTATTTGATCAAAAACAGATCCAAATCATTTCATATCACATGCATAAAAATTTCAATAATATCATATTTGCTATTTTGCATATTTCATAAACATGTCAAATATTGCTCATGTCTACACATTTCATGTCAAAAACATTTCTTTTCTCTTTCTTACGTATCTCATGAGTGAATGCAAAACATATACTGAGGTTGTTTTTCACTTTTTCTTTTTAAAACAATATGCACATTTTTACAAACCAACCTCAGTTCATTTCTTTTTATGCAAATCTAGCATAGGAACCCCGCTTACCTGGACAACTTAACTTTTCCAAAATTTTCCTCAAAAATTTCGAGCCGACTATAGATCGTCACCTATAAAAATAATGACGTAATTTCCGTAAGTTTCCAATCAATCACGTATTTCGATATTTAAGCCTAAACTTTAGAAATAACCTATTTTAATTCCTCAAAACTTTAAACCCTCGTAATTCCAAAAATATGTCATCACTTTCTAAAATCATCAATATTCGCCACAACCCACGTCATACACGAAATACCAATATTTAAACCCGAATAGCCAACAAATCTCATAGTCTAAACCAATCATACTAACGACTCCATCACCCAATCCAATCAACCCCGTTACTCCTCGGACTCAGTCCGGCAAAACCAATCAGCAATTAAAAACAGTGTAATGTGCTAGTGCAAAGATACATTAAATTCACGAGAATTCTTAGGAAAATACTTAAAGTACTATATAATAATTTCGGGAGGATCACGGAGGCGCAAGAAGTGGAAAAACAGCTGCAGAACAGTGCAAAATACACTGTGGCCGTGGGTCACAGATACACACTTTTCAACGGGTGCAAACGAAGACCAAAGATTGATAGGGTAGGGCCTAGGAATGTCGGTGAAACTAGTGGTGGTGGTGGTTGGCCGTGGGTGGCGGCGCAAAGGGTGGTTGAAGTGCAAAAATACACAAAACGGAAATGAAGTTAGATGTGCTTCACCGGTGACGGATCGGAGGTGGGGTTGGGTCCAATGGGTTGCTTGGAGGTCGAGGATGATGTGGTGAAGAAATGGCAGCCAATGGTGGTGCGACGGCGGCGCTGGAGTGAAGAGAAGGCCTCAGCTTCGTATGGCGCGTGGAGGCTAACGGCGGTGCCGGGGAGGCTGATATCGGAGGGGGAAGGTCGCCGGGGGGTGGGGGAGCTGCTGGGCAGGGCGGTGCAAGTCATGGCGGAGCGGTGGCAGCGGGCTGGGTGGACGAAAAAAATGCACGGGGGAGAGGGAGGGGCTGGGTCGCGCGGGAGGGGAAAGAAGAAGAAGAAAGAAAAGAAAGGAAGAAAAGAAAAAGGAAGGAAAAAGAAAAGAGGAAAGAGAAAATATAGGAAAAGAAATGAGGTCCAATCCTCATAACTTGGGTCACAAAAATGATCCAACGGAAACGATTTTAAAACAGCAAGTGAAATAAAATAATTCAAACCCAGTGATTAAAATGAAAATAAATAATTAAACCCAACAACAAGTTAATTTAATTCGAGAAGAAATTTAAACACATAACAATAATTAATTTAAAGAAAACACTTCAAAAAAATAATTTTCGTAAACTAAAAATCATAAAAATAGCCTAATTAAAAATCCAATAATTTTAAACCAAGAGAATAAATTCTGAATCAATAAAAATAATTCATTCATTAAAATACACTAAAATACGGGGTGTTACATGGGGAGTTGCATTATTCACGGTTCTACCAAAAAATTGGTTAGCACTTGTAGTATTCACCTTTTTTTTTACACCGGTAAACACCCAATTAATTACTTTGATCTGTAGGTCCTCTTTGGTTAAGAAAAAATATCTTTAAACAATAATACAAGTAGATAATATTAAATTAAAGGCTCGAGTAAGGTATCTTCCCGGCCAAGTCTGATGCAAAGTAATTTTATTGGGATGGAAAAATAGCAATTAATACTTCGTTTAAAATATGTGCAGTAGTGATCACATTAATCAGTTTAACATTATTTATATATTTGACTCATTTCTAGTTTTAACTGTTTAATTTGCAAAACCAGCTGAGTATAGATGTGCTGAAAAATAAGAATGTTTTATTGTTCATTTCGGACGTCATGGACATCTCGGTTGAAGAAATCTCGGTTTTAAAGCCCATTTTTGATGGGATAAGAGATAAGGATGAACCGTATAAAATTGTATGGATCCCAATAGTGGAGCATTGGACCGATGACATGCAAGCGAAGTTCGAGATGTTGCAGTCCAACATGCCGTGGTACATATTGCAGGGTTTTCCACCAACAGTAGACATTACGAATGAATATTGCAGCTTAAAGAATAAGCCTATCGTCGTGGTGATAAACCCACAAGGGGAGGTGGAGCATCCAAATGCTCTCCGCATGATTCGGCTATTCGGAATGAAGGCCTTCCCTTTCACGGCGGGAGATGAAAAAGAGATAATGCCTGAAGGATTGCATTTTCAATCTAAGGTGTACGAAGTGTCGAGAAGTGGCCCGAAGGAGGTAAAGTTGTTTTCGAAACTCTAAATACAGGCATACGTACATATAAATGAAAGACTAATGCTACATACAGTCGTGGAATGCACAAACACCGTGCAGTCTTAACTATCATATACGTTGTTTTAAACAAAATCCATGCATAATGGACTTTCCAACACGATTTTAGGTTTGACATTATATGATCTTGTTCAGAATCAGGATGACTCGGAATACACTTTCAACTATGGATTTGCCGACACCAGCTTGTGGGACAAATTTACTACTCATTTAAATGAAATTCGTGGTTATCTGAAGGCTTTAAACAGTCCGAGCGTTCGGATTAGTGAAAATTTGATTGGAGAAAGCAGCAGAAGAGAGGATGTCCGGAATCTAGTGAATACGAAGCAACCGAATCCCAATTAGAAGCTGTTACGTTCCTTCCAAACTAGCAGTGGATGGGTTGTGCTCTGCAAAGCTGGTACTCATGGCCGCGTGATACTAGTCAGTGATCACGGGACAACAATTTTGAAGTTCTTGAAAAATTTTGAGCAGTGGAACGCACGTGTGAATGGTTTTGGCTTCGAAGATTCTTTCATGGATTGCTACCGAAAGCTCCAAGTTAAAGGCGCCTACGTACCAGGAAATGGACATCTCAATCGTTAATTATGTTGGAAAGATCCTGATCTAGTGTATGATGTTTTTTTCGTTTACATGCATTTGTTATTGTAACCATTCCGCCACTGATGTTAGGAAGATTGATATGCAATATGCATCACATCTTGACTACGTTGGTAATAAGCAGTGGCCAATGTTATGGAATGGATCATCCATGTAGTTTTTTAATGTTCTTGTACGTGTAGCTTAAAACTTTGCATGTTTTGTTTGTACCATTCTGCTCTAACTCCCGTTTCGTTCTAAAACATGCTCCAATTTAATGAATGTGTTAGAAAATACACAAACGCGCCTGCACACACGTACGTACTTATTATATACACCATCTTCGATCGTAACAAGGACAAGTGGTAGTAATAAAGTATAGTATTGGAGTGATAGTTATGAGCTCAACGCTTCTTAATTAATTATTAAGGAGTTTGGAACCACATGCATGTGTGAATTAATTGGTAGTGTCAGCTCGTTGTAGGGAGAATTTAATAAAATATAATAATAAATTTATTTGCGTGACCGTTAGTTTTCAAATAATCAAAGGAAAATTAACTAAACGTGAGCAATGGATCCGATTGACCTAAAACTAAAAATTAAAGTACGTACGCATGCAATGAAAAAGAAATATTAGATGTGTCGGAGGGTACTAATTTGGACTCTTTCGTGTTAATTAATGGAATCAAGTGGTGGGTAGGAATTTGCCTTTCTCCTCTCTCTCGGAAATCATTTTCCAGTTATATTGGAGCTAAGCCGATACAGATCAAAAGAATTTCAAATTTTTATGCATCTACTTTAATTTCTAATCAATACATGAAATTAGAAATTTCCCCAGAAATTAGGTGGTAGATATATACTTCTGATTCAGATAATATATGGCTGCATTTCGGAATTTATTCGCCCATCTTGGGGGAGAGAGTGTTCAAATGGGTTTCAGATTTTCACTTACAGCAGGGAATTGGACACAAATTAAGATCAGAATAATCGTATGTATACATATATCACACAACAATTTTGCGAAGCATTTGGCAGCCAAAGTTCTCTAGAAGTACAAGTTATTAATTTTCTTTGAATTATCAAAAAATAAAATAATACCATGCCTGTAACACCTCGTACGCAGATATACATATATATTCCTCCACGTGGTCATCAATGAAATGATTCAACAAATAAATCAACAATTTCTCAAGTCTTAATTAAAGTGTCAACATCCCAATAAACCAAATTCATAGAATAAATCAAATCTACTAAATAATAGTCTCCAATAATCTTTGTACTTATCCCCTACACTCAACAATCTTGTCTCATTATTCTAGATTCTCAGCTGAAACATTTACATCCATTGAAAATATTATAGAGATAAGGAGTGAGTTATCAACAACTCATTAAGCAAAGAATATATATTAGTATGTAAACATGAGCATTTACAAAATTCATAATGCAGAACAAAACAATTTTAGTTTCAAGATGCAGAATCAACACGTTATCAAAATATCAGAGCGACAGTTAAAAACATTCATATTCGAAAATCCTTTGGCATAGCATAATTGCATCATAAACATATCTTATCATATCAGAGCATCATATCAAAACAGATGCCATGTTTAAACCTCGTGGTAGGGTTGTGCAATCCGCAGATAGCTAAGCAGAACATTAATCAATCTGTCACCAAAACGTTGTGCGCTCAAACAGAGGTCACTATTATAATCTGTTGCAGGGTCGAAGGCCACTACTATTACCCGTGGTTGGGCCAAAGGACACTATTATTACCAGTGGCAGCGCAATATATCAGAGCAAAACATAAATGTTCATACCATCACAATCCCAGAATCAGAATCATCGGATTAGAATCATAAACATAATCAGATACAGAATCAGAATGTTATGCTAAAGGTTTTCAGATGCCACATCATATTAAAACAGAGTACTGAACATAATTATATCATCTTCACATAATCAAAACAAATCCATAGCATCTTCACATAACATGCACATATTTTTAGTTTCATATTCGTTCTTTTTGCACAGTTTATAAACAGAATGCCAAAATTTGCTCATGTATACACCAAACATGACAAAAATAATTTTATCTTTTCTACCGATTTCATGAGTAATGCAGAACAAATATATGAGCTTGTTTCAATTTTTTTTTCGTAACAAAACATGTATGTTTTTCCAAAATTAACCTCAGTTTATTTCTTTTTATGTAAGTCTAGTATAGAAATCCCATTTATCTTGATTTAATAACCTCTTTGAATTTTTCCACAATCGTGCCCTATACGGAGTATTAAACGTTAATAAAATTCTAAAAAGAAGTGCTAAAACTCTCCATTTAATTTGATACATACTATGGAAATAACTTTAATAATTATTTTGTTATATACCAAAATTAATAGATAATAATATTATTAAAATTCTATAATAACCAATCTATGCTTTCAATTTACAACTTAATAAAATAATTATACCAAATTCAATTAACGTAGACAGTGAAAACTCGTTTAATAAGATAGACTCAAATCAAATTTAAAGTATTTAAAACAAAATTTAAAATCATATTATATACTGCGGAAATTAGTTGTAAAATACTAAGGGCTCGTTTGGATACAGAAACTATCTCACCTCATCTCATCTCATCAGTATAACTTTCTTAAATTTTCACACAAAATATAATAAATAATTCAACTTTTTCAAATTTTAAAACAATAATAATATTAAAAAATAATATTTTAACAATATTTTATTCAACTCTTCTAAAATCATCTTATCTCATCTCATTATCTAAACCAGCTTAGTGATCTAATTATTTAACTTCGTTAAGTATTTTCTGTGTAAGTTCTTATACTTAAAATAAATCCCACAGAAAGTTTGTTTAATATAAAAAGCAGGCCTAACATCGAACCAGCAAAATCACAAGGGCGTTTTGGGGTTTAAACATAAAGATGCATGGACTTTTTGGGAAGGCTAAAAATAAAAGGAGTCTGAAAATCACCCCTCCAGACCAAACCGTGTAACAGAGAGGAGAGTCCCATATCGAGGGAGAGACAGAGCGGCGACCTGGTGGCTGGGCTGAGGTCGAAGGTGGTGACCGCAGCGGCAGAGCACTGAGAGAGAGAGAGAGAGAGAGAGAGAGTGGTGGCTTAAGGGTGGTGAAAAGATGGTAGTGAGTGCTCCCGATGGGGGAACTGCTCTGTTTTGGCGAGAGGAAACAGGGGCCTCTTGGACGTGCGATGGTGGCTTGGGGTTCACGGTGCCGGGTGGCGGTGGTGTGGAGTTCACGGCGTGAAGCGGTGGCTAGAACTGAGGGACGTGTGAAAGGTTTGCATGGTGGTGGTGCGGGCGTTGGAAGACTATTGGTGGGAGGCGTGAGGCAGTGGTCCTCCGCTTGGATGCTTGTGGCGAAGCTAAGGCTTGACAGCAGCGAGCGGTTGCGAAACCGTTCGACGTGGGGTCTTGCTTTTGTTGAGAACTTGATAAAGGCTAGAGAAACAGAGGAAAGGAAATGAAGACTATCGAATATTGTATTAAACTTCTGAATTGATTGAGAGAAAGTTAGTATTGATCAGAGTTCTTTACATGTATTTATACAAATATTAGAAGTGAATAACAGAAAAGACTTATTAACAGAAATAACTGTCAATGAACCAATAACAGAAATAACTGTTATTGTTCATTCTCTAATTTGCCCTTTTCATACTTTGACTTTAATTCCATATTTTCTATCTTGGATGCTATACTCCAACACCCCCCCTCAAGATGAACATGAATATTGAGGATGTTCATCTTGCGGAGAGTATGATGAAAAGGTAAAGCACCAAGTGGTTTTGTAAGGATGTCTGCCAACTGTAGCCGAGATGGAATGTAGAATAGCTTGATGAGGTTTTGCTGAAGCTTTTCACGAACTAGATGACAATCAATTTGGATGTGTTTAGTTCTTTCATGCTGTACTGGATTGGAGGCTATGGACATTGCAGACTTGCTATCAGTATACATCAGTGTTGGCTGAGGATGGTGAATTTGTAAGTCCTGTAGTGCATAAGCTAACCATTGGACTTCACATGTTGTGGCTGCAAGGGCTCGATATTCTGCTTCAGCAGAAGATCGACTAATAGTTACTTGCTTTTTGGATTTCCATGAGATCAATGAGTTTCCCAAAAATACTGCAAACCCTGTGACACTTCTTCTTGTATCAATGCACCCTGCCCAATCACTATCTGAGAATGCCTGGAGTTGCAATTCTGAGGATGCCGAGAAGAACAATCCTTGACCTGGAGTGGCTTTCAAGTATCTTAATACTCTAATTGCTGCTTGATGATGACTCACAGCAGGCTTAGCAAGGAATTGGCTTAGGACTTGAACTACATATGCAAGGTCTGGTCTTGTAAGTGTTAAGTACAATAGTCTCCCAATAAGTCTTCTGTAGGCAAATGGATCTTCATATAAAATAGAATCAGTGGCTGTCAACTTCAAATTGGTTTCCATTGGAAAGGCAGTAGGCTTTGCATCAATTGTTCCCGTGTCTTGAAGAATATCCAATGTATATTTCCTTTGGCAAAGGAAAATACCTGCTTTGGATCTTGCTATTTCCAAGCCAAGAAAATATTTTAGTGGCCCCAAATCTTTTATAGTAAATTGATCATGTAGAAACTCTTTTAAGAATTGAATTTCCTGTAGACTATCACTGGCCAGCAGCACATCATCAACATATACCAGTAATGCCATAAAGGATGTTGTGGATTTCTTTATAAAAAGAGAACAATCAGAATTCCCTTGAGTAAAACCATAGCTAATGAGAGCAGTGGACAGTTTCTCAAACCATTTCCGAGATGCCTGCTTGAGACCATAAAGGCTTTTCAAAAGTCTACAAACCTTATTTTCTGCATTAGGCACTCCAGGGGGCAGCTCCATGTAAACTTCTTCTTGTAAATCACCATGCAAGAATGCATTGTTTACATCCAATTGATGAAGATGCCAGTTTTTAATTGCAGCCACAACAAGTAACAGTCTAATGGAAGTCACTTTTGCCACAGGAGAAAATGTATCAAAGAAATCCAAACCTTCTTGTTGATTATAGCCCTTTGCCACTAATCTGGCCTTATGCCTTTCTATGCTTCCATCAGCTTTATATTTGACTCTAAATACCCATTTACAGCCAATAGTTTGTTTATTTTTAGGTAGAGTAACAAGGTTCCAAGTTTTGTTTAATTCCAAAGCCTCAAGTTCATTTTTCATAGCTTTTTGCCATTCAGGAAATTGTGCAGCTTGTTTATAGGATTTAGGTTCTGAACAATTTGAAATAGAAGCAAGAAAAGCTCTATGAGAATTAGATAGTCTACTAGAAGATAAGAAGGATGAGATAGGATATGGATTACCTTTAGAACCATCATTAGAAGAAGTGAGAGGAATTGCATTTGAAGAAACATTGCTGCAATAGTAATCCTGCAAGAAACTTGGTTTCTGTTTAACTCGAGAGGATTTTCTTCTGTTTGGGCTGTTATTAGACTGATCATGAGGTATGGAAGTATTTGGATCAAGGTTTGGCATAGAGTCATTCATGGATAGATTTTGTAATTCACTCTGATTAGAACTGACAACTGGAATTTTTGGAGAGGAATTTGTACTATATGAATTCTCTAAGGCAGGAAATAAAAAAGAATGAGTATGAGAATTTGTGGGGACTGCTTTGAATGGGAAAACATTTTCATGGAATATGACATTCCTTGAAATGAAAATTTTATTGCTATTAAGATCCATGACTTTGTAGCCTTTGATATCAGATGGATATCCAAGGAAGACACATTTTGTAGCTCTTGGATCGAATTTGTGTCTGTGATGTTGCAATGTAGATGCAAAACAAAGGCAGCCAAAAACCTTTAAATGAGAAAATTTTGGTATTTTATTAAACAACATTTCATAAGGTGTTTTATTATTGAGAAGTGGGGTAGGAATTCTATTTATTATGTGGGCAGCAACTAACACACAATCAGTCCAAAAAGATAAGGGAATATTAGCTTGAAACATTAAAGCTCTAGCTGTACTAATTAAGTGCTGATGCTTCCTTTCAACTACTCCATTTTGTTGAGGAGTTTCTACACAACTTCTTTGGTGTAAAATTCCATTTTCATGATAAAAATCATTGATGAAAAATTCTGGTCCATTATCAGACCTTACTGTTTTAACAGTTGTGTTAAACTGAGTTTTTATCATATTGCAGAAATTCTTGAGTGTAAAAGAAACTTCAGACTTGGTTTTAAGCATATAAACCCAAGTACATCTTGTAAAATCATCAACAATTGTTAAAAAGAATTTATAACCTGAGTAAGAAACTGTTGCAAGTGGACCCCATATATCACAATGTATTAAATCGAAAATTTTATTTGAACTGGTATGAGATACAGCAAAGGGAAGCTTTCTTTGTTTTGCTAATGGACATACATCACAAACACTTTGACAGTTGATAGAGATTGAAGGATCTAACTTCTTGAGAAGAAGTAATCTAGAGTGGGATGCATGACCTAATCTGTAATGCCAGATATCTGGAGGATTTTGTGATACAACAGAAGCAAAAGAGGCTGAGTTAGGCTTAGGAGAGTTGCAGGAAGAAGCCTTAGGATCATCATGTTGTAAAATGTAGAGCCCTTGTTTTTCAAATGCAATCCCAATCATCTTCTTCATGGATTGGTCCTGTAAAAGGCAGTGAGAATGAACAAAAGATAAGCAAAGATTAGAACATTTAGTGAGTTTTGAGACAGATAGGAGATTAACAGAAAATGAAGGTACACATAGTACATTTGATAAGAAAATTTGATTGGAAAGGCAAATTGTGCCAATATGAGTGGCTGGAACTGTTTGGCCATTAGGTAGATTTATTGAAGTGTTGATATCTTTGGGAGGAAAGCAATATAAAAGTGGTGAACAGATCATATGATCTGTTGCACCAGTGTCTAGAATCCAATGGTAATTGGATTTTTGAATCAAGGAAGTAGGACATTTAAAGACATTACTAGAGAAATTTGAGGATGTAACAAGATTGCAAGTTGAAGGCTGAATAGTTGTAGAAGACTGAGAATTGTTGGCAAGAGCTATGAGTTTATTAATTTCTTCAGCAGTTAAAGAAAACTTTGGTTCCTCATTGTTGGTTTGATTGCAAACCTCAGCTGAAATGGCATTATGAGCAGAGTAATTTCGTTTCCCTTTTGGTCCAGTCCACCCAGGGGGATAACCATGAAGCTGAAAGCATTTTTCAATGGTATGTCCATTGTATCCACAATGTGTGCAATGAAGTGAAGCTTTCTTGAATCTTTCTTTTGAGAATCGATATGAAGAAGTTGCTGGGTTCAACTGTTTTACCATCAGTGCATGAGTTTCACTAGAAACTGAATTGCTGAGTTGTCTTTGAGACTCTTCTTGAATTAATAGAGAAAACACTTTGGCCATAGTTGGTAAGGGAACAATAAGAAGTAATTGACTTCTGACAGAAGCATACGAATCATTCAAGCCAACAAGAAACTTCAAAACATAATCAGATTGTTGTCTTTGCATCAAGAAAGTAAAAAGATCACATGTACAAGATGGCATTTTTCCACATGTGCAGGTAGGAAATGGACGATAACTCACATGCTCATCCCAAAGTGTTTTGAAAGCACTAAAATATTCTGTGATTGAGGAAGAACCTTGATTAATGCAACTTAAAGACTTTTCAAGATGAAATACTCTCGGTCCATCACTTCTCAAATACCGAGTCTTTAATTCATTCCAAAGATCCAAGGCTGAAGTAACATACAACAGACTGTTTCTAATTTCCTTGGAAATAGAATTGATCAACCAAGAAAGCACTAAATTGTTTGCACGCAACCAAGCTTTGTGTGCAATGATCTGTGTGGTAGAAGGTGGGTTGATAGAACCATCAACAAATGCAACTTTATTCTTGACTGTCAATGCTATAACAATCGATCTGCTCCAAGGAACATAATTGTCTCCATTGAATATCTCAGAAACTAGAAGAGTACCTGGATTATCACTGGGATGAAGATAGTAAGGGCTGGAAGAGTCATCTGATGGATTAATGATCACACGATTTTCATCGTCCATTTCAAGAATAATGAAGAATACACAGATTTGCAGATCTTGAAAAGCAAATCTTGAGAGAAATTGGAGATCGTATCAAGAGTCACTACAAGATTTTGAGAAAATATTGTAGTGTAGAAAATAGAAAAATCAAGTTCCAGAAAAGAAGATTTGCGGAATGTTTTAATCTGATACCATGTTGAGAACTTGATAAAGGCTAGAGAAACAGAGGAAAGGAAATGAAGACTATCGAATATTGTATTAAACTTCTGAATTGATTGAGAGAAAGTTAGTATTGATCAGAGTTCTTTACATGTATTTATACAAATATTAGAAGTGAATAACAGAAAAGACTTATTAACAGAAATAACTGTCAATGAACCAATAACAGAAATAACTGTTATTGTTCATTCTCTAATTTGCCCTTTTCATACTTTGACTTTAATTCCATATTTTCTATCTTGGATGCTATACTCCAACAGCTTTGGTCGTGCTCTGTTTTGTGGATTAAAAACAGATAATTCGTTTTGGTTTATAGAGGGTGGTGCAAGGCAGTGGAGCACAGTGGGGCTTTTCCACGGTGGTTTTGCTCGGGACGATGGGATGTGGGGCACAACTGTGGTGTTTTTGTTCTGGCCGTTGACTGTGGGGGAAGAAACTGAGAAGGATTTGTTTGGCTTATGGCGGTGACGGATGGTACAACACAGAGAGAAAAATATAGGAGAGAGTGGCGAGAGAAAGGGAAACCAAAGAATATCTGTTGGGGTTGAGAGAATTTGTGAGAGTGAGGAAAGTGGGCGGAGTAACATGGGGAGAGAAGCGACAGGATAGAGAGAAACACGAGGAGGAGAAAACCGTCGAAAGAAGGAGAGGTAAAAGAGAGAAAGTCACTCACCAAAACGACGCCATTTTACAGGCGGGTGGGCTTCTCTGCAGGACTGGGCCATATCTTGGGCGTGGGCATTACAATGTGTAAGAGAAAATACCAAAGTTATCAAATCTTAACAATCTATAACATTTCTCATGACTATTGTCTTAAAAGTCTTTCAAGAAAACAAATTAATACCTCATACTAGTCTTATCAATCAATTCTATTGATGATCATTGGCATGCAAGTCTTTTTAATCCCCAATAAGACATTCTACTCACTACCATTTGTGAAAAATGAATTAGAGAGGGAACTATCGAACCCATGTGACATATCAGTCCATTAATGTCAACTTCCAGTCTAATTTGCACTACCTTGTAATACCCAGTCTAGGGAGTTAGTTTCTTGGAATCATCTCTCAACAACATCATATATATATATATATATATATATATATATATATTTCAAATTCTCTACAAAACAAAAAACTTAATGTTTCAAATCAAATATCCCAATATAATAAATATAAGACACCACAAAAGGGTGGTTTGGATACCAAACTATCTCATATCATCTAATCATTACATTTTTAAAATTCTAAAAGAAAATATAATAAATAATTCAAAATTTTCAAATACCAAAACAAAAATAATATTAAAAAATAGCATTCTAACAATATTTTATTCAACTTTTAAGTTTCATCTCAACTCATCTCATCTCAACTCATTATCCAAAAAGTTTCAAAACATCCCAATAAACCAAGTTAATAGAACAAAAAAAATCTGCTGAATACAATCTCTAGTAATCCACTAAATCCACTATTCTTGATCCTCAATTGAAAGATTCAAAACATCTAAAAATATTATGGCCTGAGTTATCAACAACTCACTAAGCAGAGAACATCTGCTAGTATGTAAACATGAGCATTTATAGAACTCGGAATGCATAACAAAACATTTTTATTTTCAGAACGTAGAACCAAAATATGTTATCAAAGTATCAGAGTGACAGATCAAAACATTCATATTCAAAAATCTTTTGGCATAGCATAGCTGAGTATCATATCATAACAGAATTTCATGTTTAACTCTCGTGGTAGGGTTGTGCAAACCCTGACGGCCAACTGAGTAGAACTAGAATGTGAAATCTTCTCCTTATTATTCAAAGCCCTAAGTTTGCACACATGAAAAATCACACAAAAAACTATTTTGCTTCCAAAGTGGGTGTACAGAAACAGAAAAATTGGTACCAAAGTGAACATAGGCCACAATTTTGTACCCATGGTAAGGTCAGAATAGAACAGAAACAAAATGTCATGCCAAACGTTTTCAGAGATCACATCATATCATAATAGAGTAAAAAACATATTTTGATCACAATAGATTTAGATCATTGTCATATAATTATGCACACATTTTCATATTCGCTTTTTTTGCATAGTTTAGAAACAATGCCAAAAATAGTTTATGTCTACACCAGTCATGACAGAAAAATATTTTTCTCTTCTTATACAGATAAATGAGTAATGCAGATAAATGACCAAGATTGTTTTCAAATTTTATTTTCATAACAAAACATGCATATTTTTCATAAATCAGTCTCATTCCAATCGTTTTATGCAAAATCTAGCATAGGAATCCCGCTTACTTGAACTTTTTATTTTCTCTGAATGTTTTCACAATAGTGTCAAACTAATATCAGTCGTCACCTATAAATAGACACATAACAGACTTAAATCTCAAATTAAACACGTATTCTGATTTTTAAGCCTGAAATACTAAAATAACCTATTTTTCTTAAGAATCTAAAATTCTCGTAATCCTAAAATATCATCACTTCCCAAATTCATCGATAACCACTTAACTTCTTCGACTAATACATTAAACTCTAAATTATATGTATAAAATAAAGTGTATGGCTAACATATTTAGTTAACTAAAACTAAGCCCATCTAAAATACATCTCCACTTAATATTCACTTAACATAACTCCAACTCAAATCATAAGTCTATTTAACATCAAGTCCAACTTAAAATACATGTCCAATTTTAAAAGTCAAGCCTAGCCCAAGTCAATTAAGCATTCTACCAAGACTTACCTATTAAGGGCAATAACGTAAAATCTTTTAAAAGAATTATTCAGTGCTTTACGGAAAATCACATCACAAAGGGCTTGATGGCAATCTTTATAAATATTAGGGAGATCATGTCCATCAGGGCTTAAAGCCTGAAAGCTATTTTACAAAGACATACCCATATTTGGAGAAAGAAGGGGAAAAAAAAATACTAGCATTGGCGGACCTACGTTATCTCATTCCCGCCCCCCCCCCCCCCCCCAAAAAAAAAAAATTGACCATAGTTTTTAATCATAATCTTATCAATATAGAAAATGGCCGCCCCAAAAAAATTTATAATTCCCATATGCTCTGCAAAACTTAGAAATGTCACTCTAATGTTTTTTTCCTATAGTCCCAGAATTTTGTATAATATCTATATATTATTTATTTTCAAGGGTGTGATCTCACAAAAATTAAATCAAAACTAAGTTTACGATAAATAATAAACTTATTAATATGGATCCCAAAGTTTTTTGTTATACAATATTAAGCTTCTTAATATGGAATCCAACTGAAAATACAAGAAAAATCATTTATGGTTGGTGATCTATATAGAAAATAGTTGAGAGGTATTGTCCTCTAGACTTCATTGAGTAAGAAAAGCTCATTTAAGGTTTCTATTATAGTATTATATATGCCTAATGTGACACGGAAATATCTAGAGTTTACATGAAATTTATAAACTAGTTTACATACTAGAATGAAAGATGACATTCTAAAAAACCACTTGATAGTTTCTATGAAGCAAATAAATTCTAAATATTTCATTACAAAAATAATAATGGATGAATATTATTTTATAAAACATTATCATAAAAAATCTGAAACATATATTAAGAAGTATTTTTATAATTTTATTTATACTTCTATATTGCAAATTATCGAGATCTAATTTTATATATAGTTATGTTTTATGATTTTTAATCTCAATATGTCACACACTAGAAAATTTGTCTCACTCTAAAAAGAATTGCTGGTTTCGCCATGGAGAAATTGAAAGAGAAAGAGGCTTGACGTCGGGAGGAAGAAATTTTTATCGAGAGAGAGAGAGAGAGAGAGAGAGAGAGAGAGAGAGAGAGAGAGAGCGAGCGAGTGGCAAAATGATGGCTGGGATGAGGATGACGGTGGAGCATGGCAGCAAAGCACTGAGAGGGAGAGAGAGAAAAAACAAGAGGGGCAATGACCGGTAGTCTCTGGCTTATGGGGCTCTTCCCTATTGTGGTCGACGGTGAATAAAGGTGAAAACCCACAGAGAGCCAACGTCACAACAGGTGACCAGTCGAGTAGTGGGTGGTAATGGTTGAACGGTGCGCTTTCGTGGTAGTTGGGCAGCTTACATAGAAACAACGGCAGGGGGTATTTGCTCTATTTTCATGTGGTGAAACAAAGGCTTTTGTGGTGGTTTACAGAGGGTGGGTAGTGGTGGTGCACGACAGTTACTGGCTCGTGCAACTAGGTGGCTCGTGGTCGAGTTGTGACATTGGTTTTATGTGGAGGAAGGGCTCATAGTGTGGAGGTTCTACTGTGGAGGATGAACTGCAGCAGTTGGGTCTTCTCACGATGAAGCAGCTTGCGGCTGTTCCTTGCGACAAGGGCATATGGGAGGACACTGTGTTTGGGCATCAATTGTAGGAGGTAGAAGTCCTAGGTTAAGGGTGAGAGTTGGCTTCACTATGGCTGAGCGTGCTGGACGACAGTGGCTAACTTGCTACTGGGCATTTCCTGGATGTGGAGACATAGGGTGGGAACATGTGGACTGAGGGTGGTGGTTGGCAACACACGTGGAGGGGCTGACATTCCTTGTAGTTGCTCTTGGCTGGCGGCTTGGGAAATTCTTCTATGACCTGTAGCAAGGGAGGCCGATAGCTGATATGGGAGAGATGTAGAGCGGCAACCCTAGATTTGATGGGGAGTTTCTACGTGCATGGGAGGGATCTCTCTCCCTCTATATATACATGTAGTTGAAACCCTAGTGAAGGAAAGGGGTGGGGGAAATGTGTATGAGATGTTGAGTAGCTGGGCTTGAGCTTTTAGAATAAATTCTTGGCCACTTGTAAATTAAAAGGGCCCACTTGGTCTATAAATTGTTAAATGAGTCTTAACTTATTTATTGAGCCCAAAATCATCCTTAAAATAAATTTCTTAACTCTCGGGCCTAATTAAACTCCTAGATAACTAAAAAGTATAGCTCGTGGACTAATATAGAATTATTCAATAAATCTAAAATGAGTTTTCCAAAATATTGGCCCGTTAAACGTAATTTTTGTTCAAAAATCCATATTCTACCATAATAAAATTTGAGCCCATAGCCTATTCAAAATTTGTTGTTAAGTCTCAAGTAGGCTTGCCATACATATTAACCATAAAAAAAATTAATAGTACGCGGGCTTGGTGCTGGACTTGGGTGTGACTTGGGTGTTTCACATAGCAGATGGGCATCCCATTCATAATTCCTTCGACACACGTGCTGCCTAATTCGGCTACCCCATGCGCTAAAACATCTAACTCAACCAAATGGCTTTTTTTGAAACCTCCATGGACTTAATAGCCTATTAGTCTTAACGCCTAATTCTTATTCCCTCTAAAGATTAAAGGTCCTAATTAAATGGACTACATATCGCCAACTAAATAAATACAATTAAGGGTAAGGATTGAATTAATTTCTCTATAATAATTAACGGCCTTTCAAGTGATTTCCTCATTCTCTAATCTCAACACAAGCAAAGTACTGTCCCACCTTTGTGGAGTGTATTCCACATATTTCCCACCACATTTTCAAGATAGATTTATCAATTTCTCTCAAGTTCAAGATATATCTCATATGCAAGAACACATATTTCAAGATGTATCATTTACATTCTTAGCCTTCCTTTACATATATATAATTGTCTCTCTTCTTTTTTTTTTTTTTTTTTTAACTTTCATTATCAAGAGTAATTATAAGCATTTTTTGCTCTTTCATTCAATCAAGCATATGTCTATTGACTTACCAAGTGTCATACCCTTGTGATTTTCTACTAGATGAAAGTTTGACTTTTTGTGATCAATAAAATTTACATTGAGAACATGTCACTATAAGAAAAATGGACTTTTCTAGCGATCAAAATCGTCGAAAAAAGTGTCAAAAATAGCTGCAAATAATTTTTTCTCAACGTTATAACCTCGTTGCACATTGGACGCCAAATACGATTCACATTTGTGAATTTACAACAATTATTGGAATATGTCAGAAATATTTTCTATTTCCGACGTTCTAAAACCGCCGTGATAAACACAATTACCTTGTGGATGGTTTGGAAAGGCTTGTGGTATTTACAGATCACGCATAAGCTGAATAGATATTCTTGGACAGCCTGCAAAAATATATATACAATAAAAAATATTTTGATCAAAGAAGAGTGATGATAGATGAGAATGCATTTTTGCAGGGGAGTAGTACCTGACACTAAGCATGCATTTAATAGTCCCTGTTTTTGCCAAGAGCGGGAGACAACACTTATCACTTGTATATGATGCTGGTGGGAAGAAAGTTTTGATTGAATTGGCTCAAACAAAGGTGGGAAAGAGGACATAGAAGAATTCCTGATGATAGCTGTAACATCCCACTTAATTAACCATTAAATTAACCCCTAAGCACTCTAGATTAGGCTTTTAATTTTGAGTTATTACTTGCATTAAGGTTGACAGTGATGTTAGCCTTAATCTTGATACTTAGTACCATTAAGCTAAGGATTAGAGAAGCAAGCCCATTAGTGAATTGAGTCGTCCTACGTACAATCCCCATTGGGGGCCTGTGTGTGCACAAAGAGGGTGTTTAAGTATTTTTCCTATAATTTTGTTCAAATGTCAAGAATACCCCTCACTTCATCTTCCCTCCCTACGGGCAAAACTCCTCTCTCATTCTTATCTCTCTTACAGACCAGAAGACAAGCCCAGAGTAAAACTCCAACGCCGTCGGTCACTTTCTGAGCTCCATCCAGCACAGTCGACGTCATCTTCTCCTCCACTAGCCGCTGACCATGTAATAATCGAACCGTTCTCAATAATTTTGATCATTATTTTCTCAAAAGGTTACAAATATTTCCCCAACAGAAAAGGAAAAACCTCAAGTAATACCATGCATTTTACTGCTCATCAATTCCAATCCACATCGTAATTTTCTCAAGTGGGTAAAACTGTTTGCCAACAAAAAGCGAAAACCTCAAGGCATATCATAACTTTCCACCATAACGATCAGAAGAAAGACCACAAAATCACAGTCAATCAAAACCCAAAAGAAAGGAAAAAGAAAATTTTCAATAGGCGTGTTATAACTCTGCACATTTTTAAATGAAAAATGAAAAAATAATATACAAAACAAACAAAAGAGGTAAAAGAAAGAAAGAGAGAGACCCTAGAGCAAGGAAAGACAACCATGGCAGTGGAGGCATTGTAAATCATCTGCATAGAGATAGAGAGACAGAGTGTGCGCATGGGTGGGTTGGCACTTTTTGAAGTTGGCACTTAGCACATGAGGGGAGAGCTTCATTTTTGAGATGAATGAAATGCTTCGTTTCATTTAGGATGAAACAAACCGTTTCATATCGTGCACATGAAGTCCCCCGTTTGAAGTCCCCAACGGAGGACTGCATCTAGAATAATTCTAGTGAATTTGGTGAGGCTTTTAGGACCTTAGAGCATTCATGGGCCTATCCCAAGAAGCCTTGAAACCAAGCCCATAGGGAAATCAAGGATTGGTAGCTAGCCTTGGCCCAAGCTTAAGGAAGGCATAAGGCCTTTGGGCCAAACTTGGTGTAGAATGGACCCATGACATAATTAGGTGGTGTAGAATGGACCCATGACATAATTAGGCCAAGTCAAACCTATTCAAGCCCTTCTTACTGGTTCATGAGGTTTCTTTTTAACCCTACAAATTTGTAAATGAAGCCCCTCTCATTCAAGCCCAAGAGCCCATGAGCCATGAACCTACACACTTAGCCCTTTTAAAGCCCTC
The DNA here is from genome assembly GCA_961763995.1 of Juglans cinerea. Classification (NCBI taxonomy): domain Eukaryota; kingdom Viridiplantae; phylum Streptophyta; class Magnoliopsida; order Fagales; family Juglandaceae; genus Juglans; species Juglans cinerea. The sequence continues at coordinate 28,772,130 of CAUIVZ010000006.1, read as the reverse complement.
AAGGCCCAAAGCCATGTTTGGGTTTATTTCACCATTCAAGACCAAAAGTCCAATACACCATACTATTGGTTTCTTTAAGCCCAAATCATACTCTAAGTACCCAAATTAAGTTTTGAAAATTGCCCAAGACCAATAACCATCATACTTGAGGTTAGTGAACTTTAAGCCATGCTTTGAAGCTTAATTTTGTTTAATCTTTTCTTAAACCTTTTAATTCGAATTTTCTTGAATTATTACTTCATTACATCATAATTAGACCTTGCTAATACCCTAGCTAAACCTGCACACATGTCATTAAGGAAAATGACATATCAAACACAAACCTTGCATCAATCGGCTTTGTGTATTGTCCTTTGTTTGCTTGGACGGTTTTGCCCATAGGCCCAATATTTTTATGGTTTGTCCCAAAGGATAATATGTTCCTTAAATACCTCATGAGACCCATACAAATCCGGTTTGAGCCTTGGACGAAACTGGTTACACAAACCAACTCAAATGACCAAACCAATTGCACCTTGGTCTAGTTCGTGTAAGAATCGATTGTGTTGGAAAACCACCCCAAGCCACCTCCTTCACCACCCAATCCCCAAGAGGTTCCATGACCGTCATAAAGAAATTGACTCATTTTTTCCCGCCCAAAACCATCCAAAACCAAAGTCCAAAATTTGCCAAATAAAATCACCTGAATCCACTGGTTTGCAAGGGTGGTTTGAGTGATTTGCTGCCACTTGAATGATGCCTGATGACCTGGACACCTCTACAGGACCAATGTAGCTATAGTGAAGAGGGAATCATGGTAGTTTCAGGCTACTATTCCCCCTGCACAAGGTGAAACAAGCCCATGGAAGCAATATGGAAAATTTCTAGACTAGTGCACCACCCACTTCACCCAATCCCCTTGCATTCAAGCCAACGTCTCCACCCCTCTTGAACCCTATAAATACCTCCCTCACCTCCTCGTTTCCTCCACACCTCAGCTCCAAGCTTCGTCTTGAGCCTTGAGAGCACTTCTCCCTCTTAGAGATCAAAAGAGTGAAACCGAGTGAATTCTTGGTGAGTTCTTGAGTGTTCTTGTGCAAGGCTGTCTTGAGTGATTGGAAGGTCATGAAATTTGTAAGTTTTCTTGATTTTGATCTTTGGTAGCATGTCAAGTTTTGTTTCCAAGTCTTGGTATGAAATTTGGTTGAGTTTTGAGAAAGTTGCCATGCTTAGTTCAAAACCAGGTCAATTAAGAGAAGGTTTGAATGATTAAATGATTTTAAGTGGGAACTTAGCTATGGCATGTATTAATCATGATCTGATATGAGTTATCATTGTCTTAACATGATTATGGAATGTTTAAATTGTGGTTAGAAGCATGTTAGGGTAGGTTTTGAATCTATCTTGTTTTGATCATCAAGCATGTATCGGTTTTGAACATATTGGTGATTAAGGATTTCTTAGCCATGATTAAGTGTTGGGATGAACTTGATTATCTAAGAGTTTGACTTCATCATGTCATTAAAGATGTTAGTGTTCATTTGTGATTAAATAAAATCTCATATGCATGCATTCATAAGGATTAATAGTTGAAAACACACTTAGGCATCAACTAGGAGGGACTATTTGGGAAAGTTTCACTTTATACGGGTTTCACTCTATTCGGGTTTTGCGGAAGGTAGTTTGGCCTTGCACGTATTTGGGCATACCTTTGATTGTGTGTCGCATGACTATTTGAGTGTTTGACTCACTCTTGATGAAAATCCAAAAAAAGTTGGCAGGGTGGAAGAGCAAGTTTCTTTCATTTGGAGGTATAATTGTTCTAATAAAGCATGTTTTGAATAGTATGCCTATATATATGCTCTCTGTCTTGAATTTACCAAAAGGAGTGATATCGAAGATAAAGAGAATTTTTTCAATTTTTTTATGGGGATCGTCGTTGGAGAACAAAAAAAGGAAATGGATATATTGAAGCAAAATTTGTATGCCGATGGAAGAGGGTGGGCTGGATATTCGGGATTTGCACGAGGTGCAAGCATCTTTACTTATGAAATTTGCTTGGAAGATTATTAATGATAAGTCGATGTGGTCGAATGTTTTTACTTCCATCTCGAATGTGCAATGCATCTCGGTTTTGGAAAGGGATTTTGGATCTCATGCCTCAGGTTTTACATAATTCTCGATGGATTATTCGGGCAGGACAAGTCAATTGCTGGCAGGACAACTGGCTAGGAGAGGGACCTTTAATTGCTCATTTACCTGTTGTTGGGCGTTTGGACTTGCAGGTGGCGGACACAATTACGGAAACAAGACCGATTACACATGTGTTGCGGGAGCTCGTTCCGGAAAAGATTTTTGTTAAAGTCTATGATGTGGATATCAAGTTAAGACTGGGAATGGATAAATGTGTATGGTAGCCAACAGTTAATGGTGACTTTAGCGCCAAGTCTGCTTGGCATCTGATTCGACAGCATGGTGATATATGCCCATGGAAAAAATGGATGTGGAAAAATTGGATTCCAAAGAAGATGTCTTTCTTTGTTTGTCGAGCTAAGAAAAAGGCTATACCAGTGGATGGCTTTATTCAGCATTTAGGCATGCCGATTGTATCTAAGTGCAAGTGATGTGAACAATCACAAATGGAGACTTTGAATCACATTTTATATGGGGGAAGAGGAGCAAATATGGCAATTTTTTGCGACTACATGTCGAATGAGAGTACCACAGATTCGAAACTGGGAGGGGATGATGAGTATCTGGTGGCAGCGAGCTTCCATGTCTACGCAAGTTGGCTGGCTTCGGGGGGGCTCTCCCTATTGTTATCTCTTGGGCTTTATTGAGAGCTAGATGTGCGACTAGAATGGAAGGTATGAATTTTAATTCGGATGCTATTATTCGATCTATTAAAATTTTAATTAGTGAAATGTCAAGCAAGATAAAAACATTTAGGTGCCAAGGCTCCCTTGAGCGGGTGATTCTGGAGGAGTTAGGTTGCCCAATTATTCTTGTTGTTAAAAGCAAAATTAAATTAATTGTCTGGCGACCACTGGAGAGAGGATGGGTGAAATTGAATGTTGATGGAGGCTCTTGCGGTAATCCGGGTATTTCAGAGGGGGAGGTGTTATACGGAATTTTCAAGGTGGAGTAGTGGCAGGTTTTGCTCATTCTTATGGTCATGCTACTAATACCATTGCAGAGTGTAGAGGTCTCCTTGATGGGCTTCGGTTGTGTAGGCAATTGGGGTTGAGAGATATTTTGGTAGAGTCAGATTCAATAGTCATAGTTGGGTGGTTGGCTTTAGGAGTGTGTAAGTATTGGTTTCTTTGGGATTTTTGGGAGGAACTTACAACTATTGTTGGGGAGCTTAATGTTTGATTTCGTCACATTTTTAGAGAAGCAAACCTGGTAGCGGACTTTCTGGCTAAGCAGGGGACGCGAGGGGTCAATTCAGATTTTGGTGATGATACTTTCATGCATCGCCCTATTCGGGGTATTATTCGTATGGATAAACTTGGCATTCCTTTTCTTAGATGTTGATTTTGATTTTAAGGGATTGGTTGTTGGGTTTGTTGGGGTTTTCTTGTTTCCTGAGGGTTTAAGATTTCAAGGTCTTTGTTTATTGATATTCTTCTGCCATAAGTGAGGGTTTTTCTAATAAAAGTGGGAAGGGATCACTATTGGATATGTGACTAGGGGTCTAACCGGTCCGGTTCGGTCCGGTTTTGGATAAAATCTAGGACCGAACCGGTATGTACCGGTTTTGTATTTTTCAAAACCGATTACGCACCAGTTATCCTCCTAAACCGGTACTTCCAGTTTTACCGGTTTTCGGTTCGGTTCGGTCCGGTCCAATTTTCCTTTTTTTTTAAATGTAAGTTTTACAATTTGTCATTAAAAATTTGTTTATAAAAAAAAATTGATTTAAAAAAAACTGTTTTATACTTTTATTAATATATTAGACTATATAATAGTATTAATATTAGACTATTGATATAGTTATAAGTTATATATTAGTATTAGTTATAAACTTTTAGTAATTTAGTATTAACATTTTATGTAATAATTTATAAATTATAATAAGAAATTATTTCATATATTAATATATATAATTATATATAAAAATTTCACATAAAAATTTATAATTATACATTATATATAAAACTTATATATATTAATATTTAATATATATATAAAATATTTTGTGTAAAACTTATATATAAAAATATTATTTTTTATTTTTTTTAATCAACCGGTCCAGTCCGGTCCAAAAAATTTCGGAACCGGAACCGACCGGTTTTTAGATTTTAAAAACCGGTTCCAGACCGGACCGGTTCAAAACCGGTAAAACCGGTCCGGTCCGGATCGGTTTTCTGGTTTTCCAGTTTGAGTTTACACCCGTTTATGTGACCTGGTCTTTTTTTTTTTAAAAAAAATCATAGCATGAAAATAATTTTTGTCACGACCCCAAAGGCTAAGATTGGTAATTATCATAGTAAAACTCCTTTGTCCACTCTAGAGTGTTTAATAATGGAGTGGTAACCCCTGGGTTGATGAAGAGCAGTCAACGGGTTTCGAATGGGTTCTTTTTAAAGAACGCAAGAGCGAAGTTAACAAATTATGACACCGAACGTTGGTGGGTGTACACGTTATGAGTTTTATGATGTTATGTAATATTACCAATGCATTGAGAATGAGTGTATAGACAACGTAGTTTCAACATGAGTTGTACTACGGTCACCTACAGGTACTCACAGTGCATATGGGGAACTGTGACGTTACCACACGTTATAATTACGAATTACTAATAATGATGAAGGTTAATGATGAAAATTATGTTGAAGTTATGTTTTAAAAAATGATGGCAAAAATGTTTATTGAAGGAAAACCCGTGTCTCCATTTTTCTGAAATGTTGAGGAATCTGGATGGGAGACATGCATACTGATTTTCTTTCTGCATTTCATGCATTACATATTTATCATTCTTCATGCTTAATTTATATTTGTGCACGTTGGTTGTTTAACTTACTGAGATTTCGAGTAAATCTGTCTCATTGTGGGACTACTATCATTCCACTTGAAATCATAGAAGTTGTGCTAGGTCTTGAGGAGATCGAGCTAGATGGAACGCTGGATCCAACTAATTGAGGAGGAGCCGGACCTTGAGAGGAGACTAGATTTAATCTTGATGTTTATAGCCCAAGTCATTCATGTTTTAGATCGCATGAAGAGAATGATTTGACTTTAACTCTTAGTTGTACTAAAGTCTATTCTATATTGGTATTTTGAACTTAATGATTTCTAATGAAGTTGTGATGTTTTTAGTTATTCTGGTGTATTTTATACTTACACTTTTTATTTCCACTGTGATTATTGTATAATGCTAGTTTCATACTATGATTACATATTAACTGTTGTGTACGGGGGTATGTAACATTGTGTTGCATGCTCAACGCTCTAAGTCTCTGTTCCATCCCAAGCTGAGTTTGCCTGTAATAATAGCTTCCAGTCCACCATTAAGATGGCACCCTACAAAACTTTATACTGTAGGAAATGCAGATCTCCATTATACTAGGATGAAGTAGGAGAAGGCAAGATTTATGGTGTGGAAATTCTTCAAGAGATGAAGGATCAAATTCATCAAATAAGGGAAAGGATGAAGGCTGCCCAAGATAGACAGAAGTGTTATCCTGACCATTGAAGAAGGACCCTCGAGTTCGAAGTTGGCGACCGGGTTTATCTCAAAGTATCGTCCATGAAATGAGTCTTTCGATTTGGTAAAATGGGGAAGTTAAGTCCAAGATACATGGGACCAAATGAGATATTGGAGAAAGTAGGGGCATTCGCTTGTAGATTGGATCTCCTGGTAGAATTCCAAGGAATCCACAATATTTTCCATGTATCTTCTCTCAAAAAGAGTTTCGAAAAGCAAATTCCAACCGTTGTAGACACGAGGGATATTTCACTCCAACCCGACCTAACCTATGAAGAAATTCCAAGGCAAAGTATTAATAGATAAAAGCTGCTCATCAGGAAATGAATCAAAAATGGGAAGTGAATGAGCGTCAGGAGCCATCTCAATAGTGAGTCGAGATAAGTGGTCGGCAACCACATTTTCAACTCCTTTTTTATCTCTATTGGAGATATCAAATTCCTGTAAGAGAAGAATCCATCGAATAAGCCTTGGTTTTGCATCTTTTTTCAATAACAAATACTTCAATGCCACATGGTCAGTAAAAAGAATAACAGGTGATCCAATGATATATGCTCTAAATTTCTCTAATGCAAATACTACAGCAAGCAACTCTTTTTCAGTGGTGGAATAATTTTTCTGAGCATCAGTCAAAGTCTTACTTGCATAGTAAATGACAAAAGGTAATTTATCTTTTCTTTGTCCTAAAATAGCACCTATAGCATAATCACTAGCATAACACATTATCTCAAAAAGGAGTGACCAATCAGGAGGTCGCATGATAGGGGCAGTGGTAAGCAAAGTTTTCAATTGATCAAAAGCATCTTGGCAGGCATTAGTCCACTCAAAACCAACATCATGCATTAATAAGTGACACGAAGGCTTAGAGATAGAGCTAAAATTTTTAATAAATCTCCTATAGAAACCAGCATGTCCTAAAAATGATCGAACATCTTTCACAGTCTTAGGAGCAGGAAGTTTAGAAATTAGCTCTATTTTTGCTTTGTCAACCTCAATGCCTCGAGAAGAAACAATGTGACCTAACACATTTCCTTGTGTCACCATGAAGTGGCACTTTTCCCAATTTAGAAGCAACTGTTTCTCTTCACACTTGGCTAAAACAACTTGCAAGTTAGTTAGACAATCATCAAATGAACATCCAAAAACAGAAAAATCATCCCTAAAAACTTCAAGTATGTTTTCAACCAAATCACTAAAAATGCTAAGCATGCATCGTTGAAATGTGGCTGGGGCATTACATAGACCAAAGGGCATTCTCCTAAATGCAAATGTACCAAAAGGGCATGTAAAAGTGGTTTTCTCCTGATCCTCTTGTGCAATCTCTATTTGATAATAACTAGAGAAACCATCAAGAAAGCAATAATAAGCATGACCTGCAACCTTTTCTAAGATTTGATCAAGAAATGGAAGAGGAAAATGATCCTTTCTGGTAACAGCATTTAGTTTCCTATAGTCTATACACATCCGCCATCCAGTTGCTACTCTTGTAGGAATTAATTCATCATTATCATTTTTTACCACAGTTATTCTAGATTTCTTTGGAACAACTTGAGTAGGACTCACCCACCTACTATCAGAGATAGGATAAATAATTCCAACATCAAGCAAATTCAATACTTCATTTTTCACTACCTCTTTCATTGTGGGATTTAACCTCCTTTGCATTTCCCTAGATGGTCTTTCATTCTCTTCTAAATAAATCTTATGTGTGCATACAAGGGGACTTATTCCTTTGATGTCCGCTATTGTCCACCCAATTGCCCCCTTATGCTTTTTCAACACTTCTATCAATTTTTCTTCTTGAGTAAGAGTGAGTTTAGAAGAGATTACCACAGGGAAAGTGTTGTCGAGTCCCAGGAAAACGTATTTAAGTCCAGCTGGAAGAGGTTTGAGGTCCAGATTTGGAATCACATCTGAAGATGGCTTTATAGGTGCTGTCAAAGGTGGCAACTCTTCAAACTTTGGTTGCCAAAGCACACCATGTCCAGTTCCTGCAAAAGAGACATTAGAAGTGTCATCAAATATATTTAAATCACTTAGAATACTTTCTAATGACAATTGTAAATCAGTGGAAGGGAGATTCAAGTGAAAATCCTCTTCAAGGATGTTTTCCAGCAAATTAACTTCCTGAACTTCTTCTAAATTCCGAGGTTGCCTGCAAGTATTAAAGATATTCAGCTCCAATGTCATGTTTCCAAAACTCAATTTCAAAATTGCACTTCTACAATTGATTAATGCATTAGATGTAGCAAGAAATGGTCTACCAAGAATTACAGGAGCTTGGAAAGTAGATGGAGTTGACAATTTCATATCGAGCACCACAAAATCCACAGGATAGTAAAATTTATCAACTTGTACCAAAACATCCTCAACTATACCCCTAGGCATTTTTATAGATCTATCAGCAAGTTGCAAAATGATAGGTGTGGATTTCAGTTCACCTAAACCAAGCTGTTCATACACAGTATAAGGCAATAAGTTGACACTTGAACCAAGATCCAACAAAGCATGACCAATTTTTGAATTTCCTATCACACAAGCAATTGTACGTGCTCCAGGGTCCTTATATTTAGGTGGTGTATTACTCTGAATGATAGCACTAACCTGCTCAGTAAGGAAAGCTTTGTTGTGCACATTTAATCTTCTTTTCACAGTGCATAAATCCTTAAGAAATTTTGCATAGGTAGGAATTTGCTTAATAGCATCTAATAAAGGGATGTTAATCCTAACTTGCCTAAAAACCTCAAGAATTTCAGCATGATGCTTATCTTTATGCAACGGAACTAATCGCTGAGGAAAAGGAGCAGGTATAGGACACTCATTTTTCTCATGCTCATCAGATACATGCTTTCCATCTTTTTTAGAAGGGTTAGAAACCTTACCAGAATTGTATGGCTCATGTGCTGGAATATCTACCACCTTACCGCTTCTTAAAGTAGTCACTACTTTGACTGACTTTAAGTTAGGATCCTCATTTACTACTTGCACTTGATGAGGTTGCCCTTGTGGATTTGGTTGTGATTGTGTAGGAAATTTATCCTTCTCTTGAGTACTTAAAGATGTAGTCAGCCTTGTGAGGGAAGTCCTTATGTCATTAATTGCTAATGAATTCTGGTTGTTGAGTGTTGCTTGACCTTGCATGAATTGTTGAAGTGTCACACTCAACTGCTGGACTATATCTTCAAGTCCCTTTTTAGGTGCTTGAGCTGGTTGTGTACTGAACTGAGAACTTTGACTTGGATGGGGAACATAAGATGGACCAGGATGAGCTCCATATGCTGCAAAATTTGCTAGTCCTGCTGTAGGTGCAGCAGGAACGTTGCTGTGCTCACCTCTCCAACTAAAGTTTGGATGATTCCTCCATCCAGCATTGTAAGTGTTCGAATATGGCCCTAAAAAAGGTTTAGAAACCATGTTAACATTGTGAGTTTGATCTAATAAAACTTCTTTAAATGCAGGAATCGTAGGACACTCATTTGTGGAATGCCCTTGATCTTCACAAATGCCACATGTTTCTGCCACTCTTGGTACAGCTTGCACCTCATTCAATTTTTCAACTCAATAGTCTCTAATTTCTTTGAAATTAAAGCTAACCTAGCATGCAAATCGTCCTCATCTCTTGAGGTATATTTCCCACCCCCACCAAATGTCTTGTAGTCTCATGTCTATCAATACTATCAGCAGTGTCCCAAGACTGTGCATTTTCAGACAAATAATCAAAATACTCAAATGCTTCTTCTAGTTCTTTATTAAAGAACTCACCATTACACATGCTCTCAACAAATTGGCGCATTTTTGGTTTCAACCCCTCATAGAAAAAACTTATGACCCTCCAATTCTCATATCCATGATGAGGACATGCATTTAATAAGTCTTTAAAATGTTCCCAGTAGTGGTAAGATGTTTCTATATCCTTTTGACCAAAATTCATAATTTGTCTTTTCAAGGCATTGGCCCTATGCATTGGGAATTTTTTTTTTAAAAATTCAGTTTGCATTTCCTGCCAAGTCCCAATAGACCTTGGCCTTAAGGAGTTTAGCCAGGTTTTAGCCTTGTCCTTTAGAGAAAATGGGAACAGTTTTAACCTAATGACTTCTTCAATGCATGTTCTATCCATGAAAGTTCAGCAAACTTCTTCAAACTCTTTGATATGCAAATAGGGATTTTCAGATTCCATGCCACGGAAATGAGGTAGCAATGGAATCATCCTAGGTTTAAAGTTGAAATTATTTGCATTCAAAGGCTGAATAATGCAAGATGGTGGGCTGGTCCTAACAGGTTGCAAGTATTCTCTAAGGGTTCTATTATGGTTTACCACCTCCCTATCATGATGTTCATTTTCTGCCATGTTGCTGTTAGTGCCAGATGATGATTCAAATAAAACAGATGCACCCGATGATGAGGTTAATGATTCTGTCCTAACAAGTCTAAATGTGCTATCTCTAGCCCAACCAGACATACAAACTCAGCAAAGTAAAAGAAAACAAAGCAGGTTGCAATAAAAAATAAAAAGAAAAAGAAAAGATAAGAGCAACAAGTTAAATGAGAGGAAGTAGATATCACCCAGGCTATGAAGAGGTTCACAGTACTATAGACACCCTCTCAACGTTCAGAAAAATACTCTGATGACACCAATTGTCCCCGGCAACGGCGCCAAAAACTTGACGTGACCTCAATTGTGCTTCCAAGTGTAAAAGTGTCAAGTTGTATCAAGGATAAGTCCAGGATCGTATTCCACAGGGACAAATGATTTTCAAAGTATTTGTGAAAACTTATTCTAAAAATATGGTGATGAAAACAATTTGGAAATATAAAAAGTAATTTGTACACAGTAAAGGAATTGTTGCCAATGGAATGTATGGTGGAGCTTGGAGGATCTCGGGTCTACGACTTTGCTTTAAAATATGAATTAACTCATGCACAATTTGATTTCTAAAACTGGAATGGTTCAAAAGGTGTTAAAATGTAATTTTAATTTTTATCAAGCCTCAACAGAATTACTACTCAATAGCTAAAATTGAAAGGTTCACAGAATCAATTTTTGACAAATACTTGGGTTGCAATTTTAGAACTTCTTTGTTTCCACCATTAACAAGTTTTTTTGGGCATTACTCTCCTCTTACTAACCCAATCAAGGTGTTAGTAAAACAGAATGTGAAAAATATAATCTCAATGTAAATATGCCAATGCCTAAAACAAAATATCCTCACTAAGCATCCACCAAAATTACTATAACACGCAGCTAATGGAATCCTTGATTAATTCAAGATTTTGATGTGCCTTGTGTCAACAACAGAGCAAGAACAAGAGCAAAAGATTTCATCAAACTTCCTCTTCAGAATTCAATTTCAAACAAAGTGAGGTATGCCATCGAACCACATAAAATCCAGCAAACAATGGAGAACAATAGAAAGTTTTACCACAACCCAAGTCTTAAGAACTTAGCTGATCATCTTCCTCTAAACTAGCTAAATATTTGAAATAAAAATAAACCTAAAGAACAAAAAATCCCCAAATTTTTCTGAACAAAAGCAGGAAAAAAATGCCAGCCAAAAAAAGAAAATAATAATGAAAAATCTGCAACTAACTCCTTCCTTTTATACTTGGAATCTTCTCTCTTCTTCTCTCTCCTTGCCACGAATTTCCTCTCTTCCATCGTGCCTAACTGCCGCATCTTCTCTGTTGTTCGTGGTCCCCAAATTTCCAAAGTAATTGCACTTGCGTTAGTCTATCGGGTTTGATAGAGATTTAGTTTCTTTTCAGGTTGTTTCTCCTCATGGGCTTCACATGCACGTGGGCTTTGGTTTGGACATGCTATCCATTGGCTTTACTCATAGACGTGGTCTCTATTTTATTTCTTCCCAAGTTTATCAACTAAGTAGGCTTTGATTACAAGTTCCAATGGCCTTCACACCTGCATTGACCAAGATTCAAACATAAGCTTACTTAAATGTTAGCTAGCCCAAAAACATAAACCCATCTATTAATTAGAGGTAAAATATTATTTCACATGCCAAAACCCAATTAACTCATATTATCTTATTAATACTCTTATTTTAATAAATAAAACTCATTTAACCCAAGATATTAAGAGTATTAATAAAGCATATATGACCATTTTCCCAGAAAATGATTATTTTCCAACACACGCTAAAAATTCCATTTGACCCAAGATATCCGCAACTCAAAAAATCTGACATTTTCCCAGAAAATGATTTACACAAAACCCAACCATTTATCGGACACTGTAGGCGGGAATCATAGGCGGGACTATACCACCATCCCTACCACATGCACTGTAGGCGGGAATCATAGGCGGGACACAACCACCATCCCTGCTTACCACCATCCCTACCGCGTGCACCGTAGGCGGGATTCATAGGCGGGACTCTACCACCATCCCTACAGTTCTTTTCCACACAATGAATACATATCAGAGCACTGTAGGCAGGAATCACAGGCGGGACTAGACCACCATCCCTGCTTACCACCATCCCTACCGCATGCACCGTAGGCGGGAATCACAGGCAGGACACAACCACCATCCCTGCTTACCACCATCCCTACCGCGTGCACCGTAGGCGGGAATCGCAGCCAGGACTCTATCTCCATCCCTTCTTACCACCATCCCTACAGTCTCTTTCCTTTTTCTCAAACCAGTCAATCCAAACATTTCAAGCATACTCAAATAATTTTCTCACATGAAAACCCAGTTTTCAAATAAACACATGAACATGCATGCAATCATGCGAAAACCCAGTTCTCAGTTACAAACATGAACATGCGTGCAAATGCAATGAACACGACCCGACAACAATATCCAACAACCAACAAATGTCAACACAACCTAATCACACAAACAACTTCATTCTCCAATCCATCCGACTCCCGTACTCCTCGGATTCAGTCCGACAAAACCAATCAATTCACAGTCAAATGAGTTAGTGTAAAAATACATTTAAATCACGAAAGTTATTTGGGAAAATACTTACAGTGCTATATAATAATTTTCGAGGGATCGTGGAGCTGCAAGAAGTATCAACACAGCTACAGAACAGTGCCAAATGCACTGTGGCCGTGGGTCTCAAAACTCACTTTTGAACGGGGACAAACCAAGACCCGAGATTGATAGGGTAGGGCTTAGGAATGTCGGTGAAGCCAGTGGTGGTGGTGGTTGGCCGTGGGTGGCGGCGTCGAGGGCGTTTGCAGTGCAAAAATGCCCAAATCGGAAATGTTGATGAATGTGCTTCACCGGTGGTAGATCGGAGCTGGGGTTAGGTGCATTGGGTTGCTAGGAGGTCAAGGATGAAGTGGTGAAGAAATGGAGGCCGGAGGTGGCGCGACGGCGGCGCGCAAGCACAAGGAACCCTACGGCTTGGTGTTGCGCGTGGGGACAAATGGCGGTGCGAGAGAGGCTAAGATCGGAGGGTGGTGGTCGCCGGCCGGTGGGGGAGCGAATGGGCTGGCGATGGCTTTGTGGAGGAGAAGAAACGCACGGGAAGAGAGGGAAGTGCAGCGCGCGAGAGACCAGGGGAGAAATAAGCAGAAAAAGAAAAAGAAGGAAAAGAAAAATAGGAGAAAAAGAAAAAGTGAGGAAAAGAAATGAGGTCCAATCCCCACATCTTGGGTCACAAAATGATCCAACGGAAACGATTTTGAGAACAACAAGTAAAATAAAATAATTCAAACGTAGTGATTAAAATGAAAATAAATAATTAAATCCAACAATAAGTTAATTTAATATGAAAAGTAATTTAAATGCATAACAATAATTAATATTAAGAAAGCACTTCAAAATAATTAATTTTCACAAAATTAAAAATCATAAAAATAAACCAACTAAAAATCCAACAATTTTAAAACAAGAGAATAAATTTTTGAATTATTAAAAATAATCCTTCAATAAAAATACACTAAAATACGGGATACAAGAGCCAAACATCACGCTAAAGCAAGATACAAGATACAACCCAAAACACGCTCGAAAAGACCATACCATCAACAACTCCCAACAAGCATGAGTTATGCACTTCCAAGTCTACTCCTATAGGCGATTCCATTCTGCTCGCATTAGTCTCCCAATGACACATCACGTCTATTACTCCTAGGGCGGCCAAGTAATCCAAAATCTCCATTTCCACAAAAACATTAATACAACACTCAGCAAAACCCAATGATTATTATTATTTTCGTAACACGAACTGCGCTAACCTCAATCGACTCCTATGTTAAATCTTACAAACCTTCATTGTATTCTACAAGTTGGTAACCTATTAGCCATTTCCAAAGTTAACCATCAATAAACATTTCCATCATCCAGACCTATTCCCTCAAAATCAACAAGAAATATATCTTAAATCCGCACCACCAAAATTTTAATCTCTAACTACAAGTATCATCTCAAATTTTCAAATCACCAATAGTTGCTTAAGATCAACACAAGGTTTGAATTCTTAATTATATCACAACATAACACCATTGAGTACGAGGTAGCTCAACACCTATTAACCAGAAAACTCTCACAACATTTGGTAGAAAATTCTTGATCTCCAAAACCATGAACTATTACACACTTTCCTCAACTCACCAAGAATTCATTCCTGAATCTGCACCATCTATTATCCTTAAATTTGACATGGATCAAATCCCAAAACCTGCCACTAAAACCTCGAACTAATAACAATTATTTTTCCCCAAAGAAATATTCTCCTTAAAAATTCATATATCAATAACTCAACTCTGATCAACACTATTTAATGGTCACAGACTAACCAATCTCCAAAATAAATCCATCTAGCACACCAAGCCTGCAGAATTAAAAACTCAAATCTTAATACAAATCAGTCATTCAAATATGCAATTCTAAAACTTTAAAACCTTAAATTATATAAGAATCACTTTCTGAAATCTGTAAAATTGACAAACTTATATCCAATAATAAAACAATCAACTCTTGAAGCTTTCAAAATCTAAAACATTAAATGATAACAAATCATTTCCTAAAGTCTGCAAAACCTTAACCCTTTGGTGAAATTCTCGTAAATCTACCCTTAAAAGTTTGTTGAACTTACAACCTCCTATTCTAAAGCCTCAAGTCAAAACTCCACGAAATCTAAAACCTCAATTATCCTACTCCCCAAAGAGATCACTCAAACCAAACCGTTCCCTTCATGCCTCAAGATTACAAAAGCAAACCAAGTCGATAAAAGTTCAAGCCTACTACCCTAAATATTTATACCTAACAATGGCATTCTCGGTCGTACCATATTCCTGCCATAGCGTAACCCTTAACCCCACATTCAACTCAAAACAAATTAAAATATAACTATAACAAAATAAATTTAAAATACAAGAAGATAACATGAAATAAAATAGAAAAAAAAACCAACAAAATATAAAAACATACAATAAATTAAAACCATTAAAATAACATACTTCAAACAAAATAATTTCAAATCACAACTTTAAAACTTTCTAGTATTGCACCTACAGGACATGTGGTTTTACCCAGAGTCGAACTGCTCTGATACCACCTGTGACGCCTCGACTTCTACATACAGGAATATGAGAATCGTGACGTCGGGATGATGACAACACGGTCACGCATCCCAACAAAATGTACTCAAGTGTGTGTAACATGCAAAAGTGCACAAGAAAAGTCGCAGCGGATAATATAAATAAGTCAACTAAGTATCAGAAATTTAAATACAAGTATCCAAAATAAATTATCTTTAAAAAAAAGTTATACGGTTATCCCAAAATATTACAAATGGCAAATACATAAACAGGTTATAAAGCAAATCTCGATACACGAGAGCAACCCCAAGTCGCTCCTCCAACGGAACCCAAGCCTAAGGTTCATCATCCTCATATCCATCAAAATCTGCTTTACAATAAAACGGTACTGCAGGTAAGTAATAATCCAAACAACCCTCGAGATAAAAACGCATTAAAGCAACC
Organism: Juglans cinerea; assembly: GCA_961763995.1. NCBI lineage: Eukaryota > Viridiplantae > Streptophyta > Magnoliopsida > Fagales > Juglandaceae > Juglans > Juglans cinerea. Next base: position 28,756,481 of record CAUIVZ010000006.1, on the reverse strand, counting down.
AACCAACAGATCCCAAAACCTCATTTTCCCCGAAAATGATTATTTTCCAACACACGCTAAAAATCCCATTCGGCCTAAGATATCCGCAACACATAAAATCTGAAATTTTCCAGAAAATGATTTACATAAAACCCAACCATTTATCGGACACTGTAGGCGTGAATCACAGGCGGGACTATACCACCATCCCTGCTTACCACCATCCCTATCACATGCACCGTAGCCGGGAATCATAGGCGGGACACAACCACCATCCTTGCTTACGACCATCTATATCGCGTGCACCGTAGGCGGGAATCACTGACGGGAAAATACCACCATCCCTGCTTACCACCATCCCTACAGTTCCTTTCCACACAATGAATACATATCAGAGCACTGTAGGCACGAATCACAGGCGGGACTATACCACCATCCCTACCGCATGCACCGTAGGCGGGAATCACAGGCGGGACACAACCACCATCCCTACCGCGTGCACCGTAGGCGGGAATCGCAGCCGGGACTCTTCCACCATCCCTGCTTACCACCATCCCCACAGTCTCTTTTCCTTTTTCTCAAACCTGTCAATCCAAACATTTCAGGCATCCTCAAATCATTTTCTCACATGAAAACCCAGTTTTCAAATAAACACATGAACATGCATGCAATCATGCGAAAACCCAGTTCTCAGTTACAAACATGAACATGCGTGCAAAACCAATCTAATCACACAAACAATATCCAACAACTAACAAATATCAACACAATCTAATCACACAAACAACTTCATTCTCCAATCCATTCGACTCCCGTACTCCTCGGACTCAGTCTGCAAAACCAATCAATTCACAGTAAAATGAGTTAGTGTAAAAATATATTTAAATCATAAAATTTATTTGGGAAAATACTTACGGCGCTATATAATAATTTCTGAGGGATCACGGAGCTGCAAGAAGTATCAACACAGCTACAGAACAGTGCCAAATGCATTGTGGCCGTGGGTCTCAAAAACCTACTTTTGTACGGGGACAAACCAAGACCCCGAGATTGATAGGGTAGGGCTTAGGGATATCGGTGAAGCTAGTGGTGGTGGTGGTTGGCCGTGTGTGGCGGCGTAGAGGGCGGTTGGAGTGCAACAATGCCCAAATCGAAAATGTTAATGAATGTGCTTCACCGGTGGTAGATCGGAGTTGGGGTTGGGTGCATTGGGTTGCTAGGAGGTCGATGATGAAGTGGTGAAGAAATGGTGGCCGGAGGTGGCACGACGGCGGCGCGAGGGCACAAGGAACGCCGTGGCTTGGTGTTGCACGTGGGGACAAATAGCAGCGCGAGAGAGGCTAAGATCGGAGGGTGGTGGTTGCCGGCCGGTGGGGGAGCGAATGGGCTGGGCGGTGTCGGCCACGGCGGCGCGCGGCGGTGGCTGGGTGGAGGAGAAGAAACGAACGGGGAGAGAGGAAAGTGCAGCGCGCGGGAGACCAGGGGAGAAATAAGGAGAAAAAGAAAAAGAAGGAAAAGAAAAAGAGGAGAAAAAAAAAGTGAGGGAAAGAAATGAGGTCCAATCCCCACATCTTGGGTCACAAAATGATCCAACGGAAACGATTTCAAAACAACAAGTAAAATAAAATAATTCAAACGTAGTGATTAAAATGAAAATAAATAATTAAATCCAACAATAAGTTAATTTAATATGAAAAGTAATTTAAATGCATAACAATAATTAATATTAAGAAAGCACTTCAAAATAATTAATTTTCACAAAATTAAAAATCATAAAAATAAACCAACTAAAAATCCAACAATTTTAAAACAAGAGAATAAATTTTTGAATTAATAAAAATAATCATTCAATAAAAATACACTAAAATATGAGGTGTTACAATGGGCACAAGAGAACTTCTAGGAGGACAAACAGAGGAGAGAAAGATGAGATTCTAGGCAACTAGATTCACCATAGTAGACAATGTGTTATATAAAAGGGGCTTCTTTGAACTCTTGCACTGCATATCTAAAGAGGAAGCGTAGTTTGTGTATAAGAAATACATGATGAAGTATGCAGAAATCGTTTTGTTGGTAGAGCCTTAGCACTGAAGGCCATGAGTATAGGATACTACTAGCCCAAGTGCTCAAAGATGCAAAGGAGTTAAGAAGTTTGTGACGTGCCAACTACACAACTACTATGCATCATAGCCCACCAAAAGAGTTGACCATGACGACAACACCATGGCCTTTCCCACATTGGGTAATAGACATTGTAGGACCCATGCCACTAGGAAAGGGAGGTGTCAAGTTTACCATGGTCGCCATCGACTACTTCAAAAGTGCATGGAAGCGGAGGCATTAGTGACAATTACAGCAGGCAACACCAAAACATTTCTCTAGAAATTCATCATGTGTTGATTCATTATTGTGATACCCTGCTCCTTCATTCTTACGTACGCTTCTTCTTTCTGACGTATGTTCCGTCTTTATGACGTAAGCAAATCCCGAGGGCAGAGATTTTGTAATCATCTTCCCTTCTCACTAGCGACTGCGAGCCATGTTATGCGTGCCGAACCATGATGGCATGTTTCGAAGAATATCGTACGACTTCTAGGGCATGCCCAATGTTTTAAATGTGCTGGAAATATTTATAAAGAGTATTTCCAGTGTTGTTGAACTAAGCTTGTTTTTAAATACGACAATTATAATATTCTTGAAGAGCTCCAAAAATATTATAATTGCCAGAAATCATTTTAATATCATTATTAAAATGATTTCAACTATTTAAGATATTATGGGATTTAAATTATATTGAAAGCTTTTATTAATTAAATGGTTTTATTCTCTTTAATACGTTAAGTGAGACTTCATCATTTTATTAATGATGAAGAATATTATTTTATAAACTAAAGTCAGTTTAAAATAATATTTTATCTTAATTCCTCTAAGCACTTTTAATTAAGTTATTAGTTAATGCATTTTATATTAGTGTTTGAGATCCATCGTTTAGATCATTACGTGGATCCCTGGACAAAGGGACTGGGTTAAATACCCAGACCCCCTCTCTTTCTTCCTCACTTTTCCCCAGCGTACGTGATACGTGGCCTCTCCTCTCGCCCGAAGCTCTATCCCTTAGCCCAGTGCTTAGTTTCATGGACGCATACTGGAGGTACAAACAGATCAGGATGAACCCAGACAATGAGGAAAAGACAGCCTTCATCACCGACTAGGGACTCCACTGCTACAAAGCTATGTCATTTGGTCGGAAGAATGAAGGCATGACTTACCAACGATTGGTTAATTGATTATTCAAGGAGCAGATCAGGTGGAACATGGAGGTCTATGTAGATGATCTCTTGGTCAAAAGTAGGAAACCCAAGCAGCATATCGCTGACTGTCGGGAAGGTTTTGCAGTGCTAAGGAGATACCAGATGAAGCTCAACCTGCTATAGTGTACCTTCAGCATCGAGTCAGGGAAGTTCTTAGGCTTTATGATCTTGGAGCAAGGAATTGAGGCCAATCCAAGAAAGGTGGAGGAGATAGTGAGTGTGCCCTCGCCGCAAAGAATTCACGAGGTCCAAAGGCTGGCATGGAGAGTAGTGGCTCTGAACCGGTTCAACGCATGGTCAACTGACAGCTGCTTTCCTTTCTTCAAGGTCCTCAGAAAGGAGTGGGAGTGGGACGCAAAGTGCGACCGGGCTTTAACCGAGCTAAAGTAGTACTTGGTCCACCCACCACTCCTTAGTTAGACCAAGCCAGGAGAAAGCTTGTCTACATACCTGGTGATAACCCCAAATGCCGTGTCTGCTGTCCTAACCCGAAGTGAGGGAGGGGAGCAACGACCTGTCTACTACATGAGCCTAGTGTTTCGAGCAGCCGAGGCCTGATACCCCCGAATGGAGATGCTAGCATTCGCATTGGTCATCACTGCAAGGAGACTAAGGCCATACTTCTAAGCTCACCTGATGAAGGTGCTCATTGATGTTCCCCTCAGAAAAATATTACAAAAACCTGATGTGTTTGGCTAGATGAAGAACTGAGCGATTGAACTGACATTGACTACCTCTCTCGCACGACAATCAAGGGGCAAGTGCTAGTAGATTTCATAGTCAAATTCTCAAACTTTCTAAAAGAGGCACCCTAATAGGTCTACTTCGACGGCTCGTCCTGCCGGGCTTGGGGCTGTACGGGTGCACATCATCACAGAGCTCAGTGAGGAGCATGACTACATGATCAAACTTAGCTTCAAAACTACCAACAACGAGGCCAATTACGAGGCACTACTGGCGGGAATGTCAATAGCTAGTCGTCGGGAGCCACTGAGATCGAGGTAAGAGCCGACTCTCTAGTGGCAGTCAGTCAAGTAACGGGGAAGTTCGCCACAAAATGGGAAAACCTAAAGAAGTACCTCTACCAGGTGGGGGAGGCGCAAGGGGGAGAACCACAAAGTAGACTGCTTGGCAAGGGCTGCATTAGGCCAGGTAGTGGCCCCACTTTCGGATCATACTGTATCCTAAACGGTTGACACACCGGCTATCGAGATTAGCATATCCGTCATCTAGCCATCACTGCCAAAGTGGGCTGTTGATATCATAAAGTACCTCGGTGAAGGCCTAGTCCAGGGCGACTAGGAAGAGCCACAAAAGATAGAAACAGAGTGGCGCGTTTCACGTTGTTGGAAGAGTTTTGTATAGAAGAGGTTTCTCCAAGGCCCTCCAAAGGTGCATCTCGCATAAGGAAGCCCAGTATGTCCTATCTGAGATACACGAAGGAATATGCATAAATCATTTTGGTAGAAGGGTGTTGGCCGCCAAAGTCACGCGTACGGGGTACTACTAGCCCCACTCCCTCGGGGATGCAGAGGACTTCGTCAAGAGATACACCAAGTGCACAGAACATGTGCCCATCCCCCACTATCTACCGAAAGAACTGACATCCATCATGTCCCCTTGCCATTCACACAATGGGGGCTTGACCTTATCAGCCCATTTCTCAGGGACAAGGGAGGAGTGAAGTTTGTAGTAGTAGAAGTTGACTACTTCACAAAGTGGGTGGAAGCAGAAGCGCTAGCGACAATCATGGCCCAGGCCATCACGAGATTCCTCTGGAGATCGATAGTCTGTCGGTTCGGCATTCCTCAAAGCTTCATATCAGAAAATGGTAGGTAATTCGACTGCTCGCATTACCTGGAGTGTTGTGCAGTGCTCAGGATCAAAGCCAAGCACTCATCCCCGGGGCAACCGTAAGCCAATGGACAAGTAGAGGTTAGCAACAAGACATTGCTGAATATCCTGAAGAAGAAGCTTGAATACTAGAAGCGGAGATGGGCCAAAGAGCTTTTCGGTGTATTATGGGCCTACCGAACGTCTGCTAAGACTTTCAAAGGAGAAACACCTTTCGCACTTGTCTACAAGAACTAAGCTGTAATTCCAGCAGAGGTGGGAATGCCCACGTATCAAGTTCAACACTTCAACCCAGACCACAACGACGACGAACTAAAAGAAAACCTCGACCTCCTGGAAGAAAGACGAGAAGAAGTAGAAAATAGAATGGCGAACAACAAGCGAAAAGTTGAACGATACTTAAACAAATGAGTCTGACCTCAGGCTTTCAAGGTAGGAGACTTGGTCCTAAAGGAGATGGGGGTCACCACCGAAGAAGAAGGAAAGCTAGGTCCCCGATGAAAAGGGCCCTTTCTAGTGGCAGCCAACGGAAGATCAGGCTCTTATCGTCTGAAGGACCAGGAAGGTCGTGAACTGCCCTACTCGTGCAATGCCGAGCACTTGAGAAAGTACTTTGTCTAAGGGCCACAGTCTTGCCCACCAAGGTAACCAAAGACTTATTAATGAGAAAACATGTATTATTTAACCTCTATTTGCCTTTATCTAAAAGCCCCAATCATACAAGTCGAGTCTTTGGACTCTCCACAATGCACTGGCTAGGGCCAGGGCCTCCCGAGCCCTACCCCACCCACAATCAATAGCACACAAGTATTTTAACTTGCAGACCTTCGTGCTATAAGTCGAGTTTATGGACTCGCCACCATGCATTGGCTAGGGCCAGGGCCTCCCAAGCCCTACCCTATTAACAGCCAGTCGGACAAAAGTCCCTTGACTTGCCAGGGCTTCTCAAGTCTTGCCCCGCCCAGATCTAGTAGGATACAAGTCCCTTGACTTGTTGACCTTCATGCTATAAGACGAGTCTCTCGACTAGCCACGATGCATTGGCTAGGGATAGGGCCTCCCGTGCCCTGCCCCATCGACAACCAGTGGAACACAAGTCCATTGACTTGTCGACCTTCATGCTACAGGCCAAGTCTCTAGACTCGCTAGATTCATTCACATGGGTAAGGGCCTCCGGAGCCCTACCCAGTCCACAACCAATCGGAAATAAGTCCCTTGACTTGCCCACCTTTGTGCTACAAGCCAACTCTCTGGACTCGTCACGATACATTGGCTAGGGCTAGGGCATCCCAAGCCCTGCCTTGCACACAGCCAGTCGGACACAAATCCCTTGACTTGCCAACCTTCGTGCTTCAAGTCAAGTCTCTAGACTTGCCATGATGAATTGGTTAGGGCTAGAGCCTCCCAAGCTTTGTCTTGCCCAGAGCCAGTCGGACACAAATTCCTTGACTTGCCGACCTTCATACTACAAGTTGAGTCTCTGGACTCGCCACAATGCATTATCTAGAGCCAGGGCCACCCGAGCCCTGCCCCATTTACAGCTAGTCGAACACAAGTCCGTTGACGTGCCAACCTTCGTGCTACAAGTTGAGTCTCTAGACTAGCCACAATGTATTGGCTAGGCCTAGGGCCTCCCGAGCCCTATGTTAGTATAAAATATCTGCAAGTGTACAAAATCGTAGCAAGTAGTAAAGTGTTTTAAAGAAGAGTTTTGCTATATATAAGTAAGTTTGCGTACCAATCTGCGTACTAATATTGTTGCCTTCATATTTTAAATTCAAATTAGCACTATTTTCAATAAAAGCTACTTTCTAACCAATCATATTAGATGGGTATGCGTATTAGTACATATAATCGCTTATAATTAGATTTTTCCTTTAAAGAAAACGGATATCGAACTCACAGGGAATAATTTTGCTATTGAGTATTGAAATAATTAATTAATATTTAGAAATCCGAATTTTGAAGAATGGATTATGTAAGTTAAATTGAAGAAAATAGCATCAAAATTAAGATTTTAAAGATAATAATAATAGATATAGAGCATTTGATTTTATCTAGCAAATCTCACACAATTTTTTCTTCCTTGTTATAGAATTCCAATTATCCCAAGTTGATGATAAAAATCTCTTAACTACTCAATATTTTCTCTCGAACAATGCAAAAAATATCTCAAACTAATAATTTCATATCTCTATGTGAATTTAACTAATTGGAGACTCATTAAGTCATTTTTTTTCTTGAAAATCACACTAATCGCTCAACTTTCGCTCAACTAATGATGCTTAATCCTAGAGCTTTAATCACAATTCACCTCTATAACTAGCGTGGATGTCACAAATGAACGGGCATAGAGGTCACAAAGACCACACGACCCTCTCCTCACCTACCGAGTAACAAGACCTCCTGATCGGAATGATCCAACCATCTCGCCAACCAAGAGGAAAGACTCCCGATCGGAATGATAGCACCCTCTCGCCAACCTACCGAGTGGTAAAGCTACTCACCTTCGCTAGTTGTCACCCATGATGTCGTTTAGGTTGGTCTTTTAAGTTGTTCGTTTAGATTGGTCGCCCAATCTAGTCGCCTGGAGCCTTGCGCCAAGTCTTCTCTCCCACAAGGTAAAATATCTAGCTTATCGCCTAACTCTTGTCACCAATTCTAGTCGCCATTGGGTCTCCTCGCCTAAATCTCATTGATTCTCTTCAGATTTCGTCGCCTCTTGTCGGTCTGGATCTATAGTCTCTTATTTTATACCAATATGCTATTCTTTCACACTAAATCTTCTCATTCCTTCAAATCCAAGAAAATAAAGAAGAATATATAGAAATAAAATAAAATCAATAGAATTGAAGGAAAATTGACACTTTTTATAATTAAAAGAGTAATAAAATCACACTTATCAAATATCTCCAAACTTAAACTTTGCTCGCCCTCGAGCAAAGAAGAAAATAAAGATAATTAAAATAAGCATTCTCACTTCATCATTAGCTCCCCGGATAGTTTTATGAAAACAAGTAAATAAATAATGGATCTCTAAACACTCCATAGGCTTGCTTTTCAAATCACTCTTCACTAATGTAGAACAGAAACTATCACTAAGGATCAATAGGTCTTTATTAACCTTGTAATGTAAGGCTAGGGTGAGGGCTATAAAGAAAAGGTAGGATCCAAACAAAATAAGAGAACTTAAGCTTGAACACCAACAAAACAAATAGAGCATTCTCACTTCTAACATCTCTTCTCAATCATTGTAAATCTCTCAACATACCTTTATTTATTGTACTTTCAAGTATCTCTCTCTTTACTCCTCTATTCGGCAGGTTGGACATTTTTCATTTTTTAAAAATATTCCATACATTTTCGACTGCCTTTGTGGATGACTCTCGCCGGCTTTTTCTTCTTGGTCACGTAGTAGACGAGTTGACTTCTCACACCCTCAAACTTATGATTTTGATAATATGGCTATAATTAACTTTACTTGTAGACCTTCTACCTCTCTTGCCTTTCATGCTCTTGTGAGTCTGTGATTTTGTGTAAACTTAGTTCTCTTAAAAGTAAATAAATCAATGTTTAAGCTCAAATAGGGTAGGGAATATGAGATTTAAAAGAAAGAAAAATATAAGGCCAAAATATAATTCAATAGAGCTCAAAAGGGTGGCCAGGGATTAAGAAAATAAATGGGTAAACTTGAAAGGCTCAATCGGTCTAAAGAATGCCTTAATCATTTTCCCAGTAATATTTTGTCTAGGATTTTGCCTCGACAGTAATCAAACAAGTTCTAGAATACGTTGAGACCATACAAATTTACAAAATTCACATAAATTTCTCTAGGTACTCAAAATAATTAATGATCATAAGAAGCACTCATTGAACATAGAAAATATTAAATTAAGTAAGACCAAGTAAAGAATTAACAATTAGACTTAAGCAATGAGAAGTTTTCCTAAAAATTATAATCAATTTCAATCATATTCTTATCATAGGTTTTCTATTCATCAAACCATACTGTTTTTATCATCATCATCATCATTATTATTATATATAAATATTTTTGTACAAAAAAATAAAATAAAATAATATCATTTCACCCGAAACTTAAATATCACATTGTCCTCAATGGGAAAAAAGAAGAAAATCAAAAGCAAAGAATGAGAGAAGGTAAGAGATGCTCCCCTGATTTTTTTTTTGTCTTCTGGTCTTCCATTGAATATTTTCCTTCAAGGTGCAGCAGTGTACCCCTTGAACATCTCCCCAGCCGCTTCGCTCCTTAAATTTGATGGAAGCGATTTGGGTTCAAGCTAGGGTGGTTCCTAGGAAGGGAATTCCATAAATTTAAATACATCAAAAGTGACCTGCTCCTCGCCCTCCTCCATAACGAGTGCACTAAAGTCGGCTGGGAAGATGAACTTATCAACTTTCATCAGTACATCCTCAATAAGTCATCTCGGGTATTTAATAGATCTGTCCACCAACTGTAGAGAGATGGTGGTCGGCTTTGCTTCTCCAAGACCTAGTTCTCTGAAAACAAGGAGAGGCATTAGATTAATACTTGCCCTAAATCACATAAAGTTTTATCAAAATATAAATTTCCTATAGTGCAAGGGATCATGAAACTCCCCGAATCTTTTAACTTAGGCGGCAACTTCTTTTGTAAAATTGCACTGCTCTCCTCAGTCAGCCTTACAGTCTCATGCTCCTCCAACTTCTGCTTGTTTGATAATATATCAGATAACTAATTATCAATCTTTCTTTTCTTAATCTTTGCGGAAAAAGAATTGGTGGATCATAAAGTGAAGGAGAATAAGTTTCAGAATTAAACTCCACAAACTTCTTTGGTTTTGTAGTCCCTGTATTCTCCTTAGTCATTTAAGCTTGCTGGTTGGTCATCTCCCGATCGGTTTCTTTTATCTCGTACTCAGTTTCCTTCTTCTCGGACTCCACATTTTCGGTAGCTTCTTCATCTCACTCGTTATTTACCGTCTCTGGCTAGTCATATGTCCACTCATTTCTCAATGTTATGGCTTTAACATGCTCCTTCGGATTGGTCACAATGTGGCTCGATAGAGTTCCTATTGTCCTCTCGGTAAGCATGTTTGAGAACTGACCAATTTGTGCCTTAAGATTTCGGATTGAAGCCGAGTTGTTTTGGTTCACCATATCATTCTTTTGCATGTACTGCATGAACATATCTTCAAGTGTCGGCTTCTTCTCTTGTTGTGGAAACTGTTGAGGTGCTCTAACTGGCACTTGGTTATTGTCCATGAGAAATTAGGGTGATTTCTCCATCTAGGATTGAACGTGTTTGAATAAATATTGTTTTGACGTTAGAAGTTGGACACGTAATGGGCTTGTTCATAACTCAGTTGGGCAAAATGATTCTCCACTTGGCAATCTACACTTGAATGATTTCTTGCACAATGATCACAAACAACATTAGTTTGAATAGCATTAACGATCATTTTACCTATTTGTTTGGATAGATTTTCCAACTGGGCCGCAATTGCGGTAATAGCATAGTTTCTTAACGTCTTGTACTCCTGGTAGGCCATATTAACTTTAGATGTGGCGACCTCTTTCTTCTTTTTATTGATCCGTCGTAAGGTTCTTTCAATATAGGAGCATGCACTTCTGATTCCTGAAAACAAAAACCAAACTTAGATCAAATTTAAACCATATATATATTTATGTTTTTTTACTTATATTTCTTTTCTTAAACCAAAATAAAATTCAAAGTAGTAAAAATCTAGCTAGTACAAATATCAATAACAAATAACTAATTCCCGCCAACAGTGCCAAAAACTTGTTCGGATAAAATATCTGCAAGTGCACAGAATCGTAACTAGTAGTAAAGTGTTTTAAAGAAAAAGGATATCAAACCCAAAATTTCTAAATTAATTACTATTTGGAAAACCAAAATTTGAAGAATTGATTATCTAAGTTAAACTGAAGAAAATAATATCAAAATTAAGATTTTAAATATAATAAGAATAGATCCTGAGCGTTTGATTTCACCTAGCAAATCCCACACAATTTATTATTCCTTGTTATAGAATTCCAATTATCCCAAATTGATGATAAAATTTCCTTAACTATTCAATATTTTCTCTCAAACAATATAAAAAATATCTCCAACTAATAACTCCATATCTCTATGTAATTTAACTAATTGGAGACTAATTAAGTCATTTAGATTTTTCTTGAAAATACACTAATCGCGGTAAAGTATCCATACTTTCACTCAACTAATGGTACTTAATCCTAGAGTTTTAATAAAAAATCATCTCTGGATCTCATTATGATTCAATAGATCGAACAATAATTAGTTAGAAAGTTGCAAGCATTAAGTACAAGGAATAAACACTCAATCATGAAAATATTGAAATAAAATAACTTAGAATATAAATTGTGTGTTCAATGCTAGACTACATCAAAGCTCTAGAAAATAGAATTAGTTCATAATGAAATTGAAAAGAAAAATAATAAAACTAGTGTTCTTCGTTGGAGTCAGTTGATGAAGCATGCGGCTATCGCCCTTGCTCCCCAGATCCGCCTCCTTGAAAGAAACTCAAAATAATAAACTCTAGATTATTGAAATCTAAAACTCAGACTCTCTAAAAAAAACTCAAAACCTAAAAACTTCGACCCTTTGACCCTCTATTCATCCCACAAGTCGGGATTAAATAGATGTCAAAATTCAAATTCGAAAACAAGATCATTGCGGCTACAATCTCGCCTAAATATCCAAAACATAGTTTCTAAAGATAAAAGTTAATATAAAATGAATTACCCCGAAAATAACGGAATTATCTAAAATGGAAGATTCAGTGATATTCGGCTTAATTAACGGACTTCAGGAGGATTTGGTGGTCAGCGGATTGATTGATTGCGAAACACGGAAAGGCCCCACCTGGTAGATGCCATGTGTGCTAAATATAACTAGCGTGCATGTCACAAATGAATGGGCGTAAAGGTCACAAATGAACAAGCGTGGAGGACACAAAGGCCTCCCAAGCGTTGCCCATCGACAACTAGTCAGACACAAGTCCTTTGACTTATAGACCTTCTTGCTTCAAGAAGAGTCTCTTGACTCACCAGGATGCATTGGCTAGGGTTAGGGCCTTCTGGGCCCTGCCCCATCTACAGCCTGACGAACACAAGTCCCTTAATTTTCCGACCTTCGTGCTACAAGCAGACTCTCTGGACTCCTCACGATGCATTGGATAGGGCTAGGACCTCCCGAGCCCTATCCCACCCACAGCCAGTCAACACAAGTCCCTTGGCTTGCTAACCTTGGTGCTACAAGCTGAGTCTCTAGACTCGCCACGATGATCTGGCTAGGGCTAGGGCTAGGGCCTCTCGAGCCTTGCCTCGCCCACTGCCAGTCGGACACAAGTCCCCTCACTTGTCGATGTTCGTGCTACAAGTCTAGTCTCCGGACTTCCCACAATGCATTGGCTAAGGCTAGGGTCTCCTAAGCCTTACCTTGCCCACAACCAGTCCGACACAAGTCCCTTGAGTTGCTGACCTTTGTGTTTCAAGCCGAGTCTCTAGAATTGGCACGATGCATTAGTTAGGGCTAAAGCCTCCTAATTTCTACCCTGCCCACTGTTAGTCGGACACAAGTTCCTTGACTTGCCAACCTTTGTGCTACAAGTTATGTCTCTGAACTTGTCACAATGCATTGGCTAGGGTGTTAAAGCCTCCCGAGCCTTGCCCCATTTACAGACAGTTGGTCACAAGTCCATTGACTTGTCGACTTTCGTGCTACAAGCCGAGTCTCTGGACTCGCCACGATTCATTGGCAAGGGTCGAGGCCTCCTGAGTCCTGCCCTGTCGACAGCCAGTCAGACATAAGTCCCTTGATTTGCTGACATTTGAGCTACAGGCCAAGTCTTTAGACTTGCCACTATGCATTGGATAGGGCCAAGGCCTCCTAAGCCCTGCCTTGCCCACAACTAGTCAGACACAAGTCCCCTGACTTGCTGACCTTTGTGCTTCAAGTCGAGTCTCTAGAATTTCCAAGATGCATTGGTTAGGGCTAGAGCCTCCCGAGCTCTACCCCGCCCATAGTCAGTCGGACACAAGTTCCTTGACTTGCCGACCTTTGTGCTACAAGTCGAGTCTATGGACTTGTCACGATGCATTGGCTAGGGTCAGGGCCTCCCTAGCCCTGCCCCATCTACACAGTTGCACACAAGTCCCTTGAGTTGCCGACATTCAAGCTACAACTCGATTCTCTGGACTCGCCACAATGCATTGGCTGGGGCCAGGGCCTCCCAAGCCATGCCCCATCAACAACCAGTCGGACACAAATCCCATGACTTGTCGACCTTCATGCTTCAAGCCTAGTCTCTGGACTCACCACGATGCAATGGCTATAGCCAGAGCCTCCCGAGCTCAACCCCATTGATAGCCAGTCAGACCAAGTCCATTGACTTGTAGACCTTCATGCTACAAGAAGAATATCTCGACGTCATGATGCATTGGCTACGTCCAAGGCCACACGAGCCCTACCCTATTGAGAACCAGTCAGACATAAGTCCCTTGACTTGTTGACCTTCATGCTACAAGACGAGTCTCTGGACTCGCCACAATGCATTGGCTAGGGCCAGGGCCTCCCGAGCCATGCCCCATCGACAGCCAGTCAGACACAAGTCCCTTGACTTGTCGACCTTCATGCTACAAATCGAGTCTCTGGACTTGCGACGATGCAATGGCTATAGCCAGGGGCCTCTCGAGCCCTGCCCCATCGACAACCAGTCGAACACAAATCCTTTAACTTGTCGACCTTCATGCTACAAGACGAGTCTCTCAACTCGCCATGATGCATTGGCTAAGGTCAGGGCCTCCTGAGCCCTGCCCCATCGACAGCCAATCGGACACAAGTCCATTGACTTGACGACCTTCATGCTACAAGCCGAGTCTCTGGACTAGCCATAATTCATTGGCAAGGGCCAGGGCCTCCCGAGCCCTGCCCCATTGACAGCCAGTCGGACACAAGTCTATTGACTTGAAGACCTTCATGCTATAAACCTAGTCTATAGACTCGCCACGATGCATTGGCTACAACCAGGGCCTCCCAAGCCCTACCTCGCCCACACCAATCGAATACATGTCAGTTAACTTGCTGACCTTGGTGTTACAAGTCGAGTCTCTAGACTCACCACGATGCATTGGCTAGGGCCAGGGCTTCCCGAGCCCTGCCTCACCCATAACCACTCGGACACAAGTCCATTTACTTATTGACCTTTGTGCCACAAACAAAATGAAATGCGGTTGCACTAAGGAAAACATAAAGTGATGGACGCAAGAGTAAAGGTAAAACGTAAAGGAAATAAGATCACATAAAAAACATTAAGTTAATATATGTCATTTTCCTTTACATTGTAGGAACGGGCATGGAAAGTGCAGAACATAGAAAGGAAATAAGATCAAGGAGGATGAGGAGTGTCACAGAACGCTAATGGCATCTGCTTTCTTCCAAGATTTTAACGTATCGCTAGCCTTGGCGGTCGGGCACAAGGGAAGAAAGATGGAGAGCATTGAGGTCTGCAGAGGGGTTCTCCCTTAGGTAATCCCTTAGACGCTCGAGGCCTCCTCCTCAGTAGCCTGCCGAGTCGCAGTTGTGATTTTTCGAGCAGAGACAGTATCTGAGATCCGGATTAGATCCTCCTCCACGGAATGGATTCAGTTCCAATGTAGTTGCACAACGGCCCTCAGCCTACAGACGGACCGCGTCAGAGTGAAGTAATGGAGAAGCAGCAGCATGCGCTGCGCGGCCTCCAAAGCCCTCGCAATCCTGAACTTCCGAAGCCACCTTTGAGCAAACTACAGCTCAACCTCGAACCTTAAAATTTCCACTCTGCTGCCTCTCTCCTCACCAAGGCGTTGGATCTCACTCGTGAGCTTCAAAATTTCCTCCTTTACTGAGCCCAGCTCCTTGTCCTCTAAGTGCAGGAGTTTATTGGACTCCGTCAGTGTTTCCAGGTCCTCTATCAAACCATCGTGCACTAAGTTTAGATCAGTTATTTCCATGTTCACTTTGCGAACCTTCGACCAATTAAGAAGCGATAGGGAACAGAGCGCCCGATTCTCTTCCTCGAGCACTTCTCGTTTGCCCATGATCATATCCTTCAGTCGGTCCGCAGCCTAAAATTTGAAAATGAATATTAGGGGAAGGACAACAAAAAGAAAAACTAAAGTGATGGGACTGGGGATACCTGAGCAAAGTGTGGCCTGAGCTTCTGAGCTTCGCGCTCGACTGCTTCAGCTCTGGTCCTCTCAAAGCCTAGATCGGTTGCTCGGCAACTTCCGCTCACCGAATGAGAGGATGGTCCAACACTAGCCAACATCGGAAAAGATGAAAGCGCCCGCGGAACAATTTCAGGAGAAACTGAGCCCGACTAGCAGAACCAGGCCCTCCAAATCTTGGGCTCCACGAGGAAAGGAAGGCTCCTTCAACAGGCGACCCGAGACCCCAGACACCGGAACTTGGGTAGACGTCCCTGTCAAGAAATCTTCCAGACCACCCAAGGTCGAGGAGAAGGTCACCTCCATGACTACGGGCATTTCCTCGACCACAAGAATGACCCCTCTTACCTAGGGGCACGCTGGATCCTGGGAGGGGGCTGTGGCACTTAGTCATTGAGACTAAGAAAGACTCGACGTCGAGCTCGGGAGAGTGCCCCAGCAAGGGCAAGGGAGTTGAGACACGGTCAACGTTGCGCTCTTGCGCTTGGGGGGAGCCCAGCTCGGGCCCCCCGTAGTGAGCAGGGATCAGAGGCATTGGGAGAGATGGGGAATCCATCTCTCTAACCGAAGGCATGGCTCGAGTAGCTTCCTCTTCAGCAAGAGTATCTTTGAAGGAGGGCAAGGACTCGACTGCCGGTAAGGCCCCGCGGGGAGCAAGATTCATGAAGGCATTGAGAAACACGGCATTGAGGACGAGGTCGTCCTCCCTATCCTCATCATCACCAAAAGTGGCTATCAGTGGTAGGACCACAGGCTGCATGAATGAAGGGCGAGTGACATCGGTGGCCAAGACTTGGCGAGAAGAGCTGGATGAGCCTTGATGGAAGGTGCCCGCCTGAGAGACATCGTGGGTTTCGAGCGAAACGAGCTGTGAAAGGTACCACAAGGGGTGCTCGACGGAGCTGGTTGGGAAGCAGTGTCGAACACATAGAATGGAGATCCCGGTGGAGGTCAACATGATGAACTGGCCAGAGCCACAACGGAGGAGCTCGATGGAACAGAGAGGGAAGAGCATGAGGGGTGAAAATGAGGGACTCGAGCCCCAGACCTAGGGATGACCTCAGCATCGCTGTCGTCGGTCTGACGTTGTTTGCCCTGATCGTCAACCACACGGGGGGAAGGCTGGAGCTTCCTCCTAGGAGAAAAGAGGGGAACAGACAAAAACTCCCAACTAAGCACAAAGGATCGGTTGGGAAGGAGCAGGTGCAGTCAGATGTTAACCTTTGTCAACAGCGCATCCGTCTTAGATGCAACGGAGTGGGTGGCCACCCAAGACAAACTAGTTGCGACTTTGAACTCCTCTCTCTCGGACAGTTTGATTGAGAGGGTTTGAATCAACGGTACGTTGGCCCAAACAGCCCGAACGGGAAATTCCTGAGAAACTTCCTCTCCCTAGGGATACTCCCAGGCCAAGCAAGAGACAAAAAAGAAGCGCCATTGCCATTCCTTGATGAAATAAAAGTGACTCTCCAAAGTGACGAAGTGCTTCTCTGCAGCCCGAGCTTAGAAACTACACAAGCTCCCATCGAGGTGCAAAATCCTGTAGACCAACAAGAACTCTTGAGCAGCCAAGCCGGGATAGTCATCCGGGCCCTCGCTCAACACTTGGCGAAAGATTATGCAACTCGCCAGCATAATTAACCAAGCATTGGGTGGAGTTGCGCGGGAGCCAACTTCAAGAAGTCGAGGATGTCCAGTAGTGTGGAACGACGTCGTACTGGGGGAGGGTTGAAAGTGAAGAATAAATATATGCCAGAGATAGAAAGGTACAATAGAATAGGAGCCAGGTGAAAGGCAAAAGGGTGGGAGATCTAGAGATAGAAAAGGGCAAATGATGATCATGGGTAAATGTAAAGAGAAGTTAAATGAGAGGAAAAGGTGGCAGTAGTACTACTGCATGCTGATGGATGTTTTATTGATGGTTGTAAATAGTTTATAGAAGTTGTTTTGTTATTGTTCCTAGAGAGTTTAGAATTTCTATCTGGATGACTGATGTAGATGTTCAAAATGGGCCTACCCTTACCGAATGCTAGCCACTTGCTTGGAATTATGTTGCAAATGGTTATTTGAACCTTTTATTAGATCTTCTCCATCTTAAAAGAGTTGATGCCTTATAATATAGCCTAGTTATTACACAACAAATGAATGTGGCATTGCTCATAAAACTACTCTCTTTTTTATTTGTATCGGAAATATTTTCTAATTATATAGAATATATATGCCTTTATGGTTTCTCTTGAATGTGTTTGCATCTCATGTACAGAAAAATAAAGTTTCAAGAAATCGGTAGAAACTTGCTTTGTAGCAATCTATCGATATGGGTGTATCCTTTGTTCTTTAGTAGGAATCTATCGATATAGTCCATATGCTTCCAAATTGGAAAATATCGTTCCGTGTGCATAATCTAGGGTTCAACCTACTGAAACAAATGTATAAGCCGTACATGCTTTTTTGGCTGGCTTTTTTTAATATTTGTGATTTAAAATTTTATTGTATTGCCACACTTTGTTTCCAAATTTTCAGTCCTTTCCATATATATTATATATATATGTATGTATGTATATATGTATGTATTGTAGTAGATGTTTTTTGAAACGAACTTTTTGTTTCTAATTTATTTTTTCAGCTTCTTTGATTGTGATATGGATGCCACACCTTGTGGAGATGATCTTCCACAAGGGGTTGCAGCAGATGCCAGTACTCCTACACTGCTGGGTACTTCCACCCCTAGAGCCACATCTAGAGCATCTACTTCCTATGTGAGTAGTCGACTCCAAGGAGATATAGAAGATGAGCATATGTTCAACGAAGAGGAAGAGATGCCCATTGAGCTTGATCGACCACCACGGCCTTTAAAAAAAGATCGTGGACATGGGAACATTTCACCAAAATTCCTTGTGATTGTGTGAACCCGCAAGCAAGATGCCACCACGCAAAAGGATTGGCAGCCACTGATCAGACCAACCTTAATTATGAAACTTCTACGGCCATTGATGGTACGCATGTTAAGAAGCTGTCAATCCCTCATTACAGTGAGAAGATGCTGCGGGAATTGCTTGTAGAGATGGTCATTTGTGATGAGATGCCTTTTACGACAGTTGACAAAAAAAGGCTTTCGTAAATTTGTGCACACTCTTGAGCCACATTTTCCTATGCCTTTACGGTATACGGTGATCCGAGATTGTTTGAAGAGGCATGCAAAGGAGAAGGCAGAAATGAAGAAAATGTTTATTACCACTGGCCAAAGAGTGTCATTTACGACTGATAAATGAACATCCATACAAAATGTTAGCTACATGTGTATCACAGCCCACTTTGTAGACAGTGAGTGGATGCTGCATAAGCAAATTATTGGATTTAAAGAAATTGATGATCATAAGGATTCATCCATTAGTTCGGCGATGGATAACTTTATGAATGACTGGGAATTAAAAACTTCCTTTGTATCACAGTTAATAATGCCAGTGCCAATGACAATGTAATTTAGTGGTTCAAGACGAATACGACGGTAAAAGAGGATATCATTCCTGGAAACGACTTTATACATGTTCGATGTTGTGCTCATATCATCAACCTCATAGTTGCTAAGGGGTTGAAGGAGGTTGATGATTTCATTACCAAATTCTGCAACCTTGTGAGATATGTGAGAACTTCCCCCCAAAGGCTTGACAAGTTTAAGGTGATAGTCGAACAACTTCGGATTCCATGTTTTGCCATGTTGTGCTTGGACGTTCCGACTCGATAGAACTCAACATATATGGTGTTGGATGTGGTGCAGAAGTGCCAAAGAGTGTTTGAGCGGATGGAGATCGAGGATGGGGTATGAGGTATGCTTTGCTGGAGTCAGTAGGGGGAGAAAGGGGCCTCGGTGCGCCGGACAGAGTTGATTGGGCGGCTTTGAAGTATTTTGTTGATTTTTTGAAGTTGTTTTATGATATAACTATGTGGATATCTAGATTCAAATATTGTACTGCGAACTTGTACTTTGACGAGCTCTCGGCGATTCATGACCATTTGAAACAGAGTTGTGCTAACATTGTGGGAGATTATTATTTGCTATGGCTACAAGAATGAAATCCAAATATGATAAATACTTGGGAAGTAATGAGAAGATAAATAGGTTATTATTTGTTACTGCAATCCTTGACCCCCATTATAAGTTGAAAATTATAGAACTTTTTATTAGGGACGTCCTCAAGGAAGAGAAGGCTGAAGAGTTTATCAGAGAGTTGAGAAATGATATTGGTGACTTATATAACCACTACAACAACAGTAGTCAACCTACTCCAGCAAGTAGCGGTCGTAGCTCCTCACACCCAATCAGCTCGACATCTTCCTTATATGACAGAGGTGTAAATCGTTCGTCACCATTGGTGTAGTGGTATCATCAAATCCGTGCATCGAGGAATATTATGCAGTGTAGGTCTAAGGTTGAGCGTTGTTTGTTGGAAGATTTCGAGGCACCTAGTGATACATTTCATTAACTTGTTCGAATGTTAATTCCACTAAGTTTCCTATTCTTTCCCGAATAGCTCGAGATGCGCTAAGTCATTCCACTAAGTTTAGCACTGGAGGTTGCATCTTGAATGCTTATCAGAGTTCATTGTCTCCGACCACTGTCGAGGCCCTTGTTTGTACACAGAACTGGTTACGTTCAATACCCATTAGAGTAGATACTATTGATGCCGAGAGGTATAGGCTTGAATCAGGTAACTTTATGAATTTAAATGATTATTTACATAATTTTAATATTTTTATTATTTAATTTATAATTTATATGATTTTGTAGGCCTAGCTGTGAACCTCAGACTAATTTTGGATGACTGAGAGTCTGAGACTGATGCACCGTGGGATGATTACCATCATGCAAACCTTGTCAGAGTTAGAGGTGGAGGTGAGTTCATAATATTACTTGGAGTCTTGGCTGATGGGTTAAAAGTCTATAGTTAAATGACTAAAGAAAATATAGGGTATCTGATCAATAAAAGTTAAAACTACATGCAGGAAAATTGGAAATCACTATTGAGTATCGACTTTTCGACTCAAATGCATGGACTATCCAAGACTGATGCGGGGCATTGGCCATTGTGGCTATTTCACATTTGAATGAAATTTATGACATTATTCAATATTTTGGTGCTGTAAGTTTAAATTCATTGTGAATTGTAGCTTTAAATTTAAATTTATGGTTTGCGATTTGATGGACTTGTAGTTTGATTTAGTTATTGTATTTAAATTTTAGCTTTTTAACTTATTTTTACAGTATTTTAGATTTTTTTAAATTATTTTTTTACATTATTAAACAAGGGTTAATATTGGGCGAATCGAAGATGTCGAAGCCCATTTTCTCAATAGGGTAACTAGGCCTAAGTAGGGCATTTGGGCCAGAAAAGCCCAGCTGCTACTCCGATTGGAGCTCCGAACTTTTACTCCGATCATAGTCAAAGTCGAAGCTTGTTTTGACCTCTAACCCCAGTCGGAGTCGGAGGTCGGACGTCGGCACTCTGACTCTATCGGAGTCAAAGCCCACCCCTATAAGGAAGGACACTGACACCCAGGCGCTCAAAGCAGCAAAGACGGAAGCGCTAACAACTTAGGAGCAATGTGTCAGGGACAACCGCCTGTGCTCAGGTACTGATGACGGGTTCTCCTGACCATGGCCATGCAGCATTAAATGGAAGACAACGCCAAGCACGATGCGGTCTCGACTGAGGTGTCAGTGGTTGCCACGATCAAGCGTGTAGTCCTACCACCTAACGAAAGGCTGACACGGAACGCGGCAGGGGGGAATGCGGGCAACACCCCCACGACTCAACTGACAGGTACAGACGACACCTCCTCGAATCCTGTTTGCCAGAAGATAACATTGGCCAAGTATATAAATACTCCCTCACACCCTCTGGTGGGGCTCTCTCTCTCTGATTTTGAATACTTTTCTCTTTCACTTGCTTGGCCACCCTATTCCAACAACTGACTTAGGCATCAGAGGTACTACGGCGCCCCGATCCCCCCATTTTCTATCCCAACATGATCTAGACCGAGCTCAGCAGCATGGAGTTGCCCAGGCCGTGAAACACAACATCAACAGCTTGTATACTATCTTAATTCTTAGCTCCAGCTAGAAGTAACTTTTTTTTGGGCATTTGACTTATTTATTGTCTCCTTACATGTAATGCTACATACAGGCCCTTTAAAAATAGTGGAGCCCACCCGAAAGCAAAATTTTCCCTTATCTGTCCTAAGCCCCTTTTTGTTTTTATTATGATGAAAAATTCTTCTCATCAGACACGATTCATTACTCCACATCCCACACCGTATGAAAAATACTCACAAACCCTATTAAAAAAAAAAAAGTCTATAGGTATGAGGTGTGAAAGTGAATATTGGTTGATGCATAGAATTCCTCTATTATGATTGACTTTCTGTTTTCTTTTTCTATGCTCTATGGTAGCAGCACTTATTGCAAGAACAAGTGTTTTTTTCGAAGATTTAATTGTTACCGGACAAATCAGGTACCCCCTCATAACACTCGTGCCAATCAAAATAACATAGGTGTTAAAAAAAATGACAAAGCCTAGATTATCCAAAAATATAAAAAGAAAAAGCTGCATGAAGAAAGACCACCAAGTCAAATTGGTGGCAAGGAATTGCCCATTTGTAAAACCCCTACGGTCAAATTGCCAATGGTTTCACTGTCACTAACATACCCATGAAGTTAGAGGGTGGGAGGGAAAGGACAACGGAGGAAATTGCCCATAATTTATTTATGTTTCCTCCATTTTTGGGGGGGTCTTCTTTCTGGTTTCTCTACTCTTTTGGGGGATCCCTGTGGCCCCTCTTCGTCTCTGATGGGAACAAATATGACATACAGAACCAAAAAAAAATTTGGGCAATGGGCATAAATTCAAGTTAGTATTCATTGGTGCACGATATAAATGAAAAAGAAGACTATACACAAACTTCAAGCTGCGTAAGTAAAAGTGAAGTCACTATCAGAAAGAGAGACAAGTTTAAACAGGTTGGCGTATAAAAAATTTTCCTGCCCCAATATGAAAGGAATTCTCAGTTTGGGTGGAACAGTATCACCAAAAAATGCAGCTTCTTCAGCCATCCTACACAGAACCCTGCATACAATGTCCCCCAAATACATACCATAAATTATTTTCTCAAACATCTGCACACAACAATCAGGAAGCTGTAACATAACACTTTCCAAAAATAATTTTCTCTGCTAGGGTTTTGGTTTAGGGCATCTGATGGCTGCCGCCGAAGGCCATCCTGGCCCTTTGGTGACGGAGGCGAAGGCCAGAATGTTTGTTGATTTGGTCTCCCACTCCCAGCAGCCGCTTCTTGAGGTGGTTGTGGCATTGTGCTGCTTAGACCTTCAAAGGTTATTGATGGGGAGGTGTGTCTCATCTTCTCGAAGGAAGAGATCGCACGTTCTGCTCTGCGTTTCAAATTTTCGATGGTTCTTAAATTTCTGTATCAAAGGCCTTCATTAGATAATATCCGGGCATTTATGAAGGCTCGCTGGGGAATCACAAATCAACCAGTTATTTCGAGTACGAGAAAGCCTAAAAATGTGTTCGTACGGATATCATCAGAGGAGGATTTTCTGAAGGTTTTCTCAAGGGAAAAGTGTGATGTGGATGGGATCCCATATAGGGTTTTTCAGTGGAATGCAGATTTCAAAGAGGAGGAAGAACCTTCAATGGTGCCGGCCTGGGTGGTATTACCGGGATTACCGCCGATTTTTTTATCACGAATCCTTTCTAAGGAATATCACTGCACCTATTAGACGGTTTTTTGAGACGTGATAATGCGACCCGATGCGCGACGAGGACGGATGGCGCTAGGGTTTGGGTCGAGATGGATGCTGCCAAGACGCCACTCTCTGGTCTGAAAGTTCATCGAGTTTTTACCAAGAGGTCATATATGAAACTTTACTTGCATATTGTTCCTCTTGTTGCATGCAGGGTCATAATTTGATGACATGCAAGTGGACGGACAAAAGGAAGAAGATGATAGGTGGAAAACCAGGAAAAAAATGGGTCCTAATAGAAAAAGAGATAGAGGACAAGACAGGGCATGAACAGACTAATGCAAAAGTACAGCAGGTGAATCAAGATGGAATGGAGAAGTAGAAGCAAGGCCTGGGGAATTCTCTATTGATTTCTGCGGGTACAACACTTGAGGACGAAGCAAGATTAAAAAATGTGAATTTATTGCAGGTTGGGCCCTCACGTAGTGGTGAATGTCATTTGTTGGAAGGGGAGATATTGCAAGTGGAGAATTCTGGCCCTATTACTGGGGGCACCATGCATGAGAAACAACTAGGTTTATTTGAAGGAAATTTAATGCAGGCAGGCTCCTTAGTTGGTGGTCAGGGTGCTGACGGTGAGATGGATGTGGAAGTTACAACAGTAGAGGTGGGGAATGATGATGCATTCAGGCCTTAGGAGGACATGCATGCACGGTACGTGGGGTTGGATGTAAGGAATGGGGAGCAAGTCGATTGTCCAGTTGTGGTGAGTGGTAATAATGAGGTAGGGGGGTCTGACGACGTACAAAGGGACTTGGAGACGCAAAGGGAGTCCGTGTCAGATAGTGAAAAAACTGAGGTAAATGAGCATATGGAAAAGGACAAAATGTGCCCATCGGATTCGGAATTGCATAATATGCACGTGGGAGGAAAGCCTTTGGTTAAACTAAGAAGTTCTACTCGGGTCCCAAGCAGACCTTCAAGACTGGATTTATGATTGGAAACATCATGTTTTGGAATGTGAGAGGTCTAAGAAACTTGTAATAGAGATGAATCAAAGAGAGATATGGATGGAAATAGTATTGTAAAATTGATAAACTCTCTTCGAGGAAGAGCACCTCCAAATTGTAACTGAATTGTAGAGCAAATCTTCCAGAAGATTCCCATAGAGTAGTCTGTTATGTTTATATACTAACAAGTGAAATACTAAAATTCCCTTCGGTAATGGGCCTGTGAACGTTATTACAGATAAGGAAATACTATAAAGCAGATACTAAAAGATGTTGGGCCTTTGGTCCTCGACCCATTGCTATGACCCACGGTGACAACCCTTTAACCCTTTTACTTTACCCATCCTGCTCCTGACATTAGGTTTCCCCCTTAGCCGCTGCTTCCTTCTTCGAGCTTCCTCTCCTCTATCTTCTACAACCCTTCTTCTCTACTGCTAAGGTGTATGATAGAGAGATTCCGACGTGTCTTTACAGAGAGTAGCCAATATGGTTGTAATTTCAGGTATACCCAATCTACCTCTTGAAAAGTTTGTTCCTTTCGTTCCCTATTTGCATATTTTTTCATGCGGCCTTGAGCCTTGAGCAAGTTCAGTTTCTGCAAAGCCCATATTTGATCTCTTTGTTGTAAAGTGTCTTCCACTTCCTGTAGCCTTGCTGTACCCCGAGTGTAGTTCACCAACCTAGGAGGCTTGTAGCCATACAAAGCCTCAAATGGTGTTGTTTTGGTTGATGCATAGACACTTGTGTTATAGCACCACTCTACTAGTGAGACCCATCGTGACCATTGCTTAGGCCTGTCCCCTATATAACTTCTGAGGTATTTTTCTACCCATTTGTTGATAGCTTCTGTTTGACCATCCATTTGGGGGTGGTAAGCAGAGCTGAAAGCTAATTGGACCCCTTGTAGTGTAAATAACTCTCTCCAAAATTTGTTGTTGAAGGTTGAGTCTCTGTCTGACACAATTGTTTGGGGTAGGCCGTGGAGTTTGAATATGTGCTTCAAGAATAACTGAGCAATAACCTCTGCTGTATAAGGGTGAGAGATAGGAATAAAGTGGGAAAATTTTGTAAATTTGTCTACCACTACCCAAAGGGCATTAAAACCTCCTGAGTTTGGTAAACCTTCCACGAAGTCCATGGAAATGTCTAACCAAGGTATAAAAGGTATTGGTAGTGGTTGAAGAAGACCACTAGGTAATGTGTTGTCTACCTTGACTGTTTGGCACAGTTCACAGTTCCTCACAAACTGTTTAACAACATTTTTTTGACCGGGCCAGTAGAAATCTCGCCTCAGCCGATGGATGGTCTTGTCAAAACCAAGGTGTCCTCCCATAGGACTGCTATGAACCAGTTCCAAGAGTTTAGCTATGAGGGTGTCATGGGCAGGGATGTAGATTCTATCCTTGTAGAATAGGAACCCATTTCAGACTAAGTAATGTGGGGGTAACTTACCCTCATGGTGCTTTTGGAATAGGGTCTATGCAAGAGCATCAGTAGTATATAAGGACTTTATCTCATTCATCCAGTCCCATGTAGGCAAAGATAAGACCGAAATAGTTACTTCTTCCTCGAAACCTTGCCTAGAAAGGGCATCAGCTACTAAATTATCTTTCCCTTTTTATACTCCACTATGAAATCATAGCCCATGAGTTTGGCAACCCATTTTTGTTGCATGACTGTGCCCACCCTTTGATCCAGCAAATATTTAAAGCTCATCACAAAAGGTTGTCCCAACAAATAATGACGCCACTTCTGCACTGAAGAAACTAGTGCCAATAACTCCTTCTCGTATGTTGAGAGCTCTAAGGCCCTGCCCTTGAGAGGTTGGGTGAAAAAAGCCAAGGCTCTACCCCCTTGCATCAAAATAACTCCAATAGCCTCACCGAAGGTGTCACATTCTATAACAAATGGAGATATCAAATTTGGAAGGGCCAAGACTGGAGGTTCTGTCATGGGAGCCTTTAAGTGCTCAAATGTTGTTTGGGCCTCTTCATCCCATAGAAAACTGTCCTTCTTAAGTAAATTTGTCAACTTAGCTGCAATTCCCCCACAACCTCGGACAAATCTGCGGTAATATCCCGTGAGGCCAAGAAAGCCCTTTAGAGCTTTTTAGGACTTAGGTACTAGCTAGTTAAGCATGGCTTTGAGTTTATCTAGGTCGGCCCTCACACCTTGGCCCGAGATCAAGTGGCCCAAATATGAAATTTTTGTGCAGCCAAAACTACATTTACTCAACTTTGCAAACAATAAGTTATCCAGTAGGATGTCAAAGGCCACCTTAAGATGCCCCACATGGTCAGCATTGTTCTCACTGTAAATTAAAATGTCATCAAAGAAAACTAAAATAAATTTTCTGAGATGAGGTTTAAAAACCTGATTCATTAGACTCTGGAATGTGGAGGGGGCATTGGTTAAGCAAATGGCATCACTAAAAATTCATAGTGGCCCTCATGTGTGCGAAAAGTTGTCTTTGGGATGTCTTCAGGCTGTACCAAAATCTGATGATAACCCGACCTTAAGTCGAGTTTTGAGAACACTTGAGCTCCATGTAGCTCATCCATTAGCTCCTCCACAACTGGGATAGCGAATTTGTCTTTAATTGTGGCACTATTCAAGGCTCTACAATCCACACATAACCTCCAAGAGCCATCAGCTTTCTCACCAACAGCACAGGTGAAGAATATGGGCTCTGATTGGGCCGAATGACTCCTGATTCCAGCAACTCTGTTACTATTTTCTCAATCTCGTCTTTTTGAAAATAGGGGCGGGGACAGGGTTGGGGGTTGGCCAACTGAAATGGGCTTTGTATCTCGTTGGAGGTTGATACTGTGGTCATGGGACGGGGTTGGGGGTAGGCCAATGGGTGAGGCAAAAATATCAGGATATAGGTGGAGGAGGGCTTGTATAGATTCTGGAATGTTTGGGGTAGAGGTGGTTGGAACGTCTTCAATCAGCTGTAAGAGAACCCCCTTTTGTGCCAATCGGTTAGACTTAAGTAGCTTCCCTTCCTCAATCAAACTGTTACTGCTGAGCCCTTTCAATGTGACTACTGCAGTTTTATGTGTAAACTACATAGTGAGCTACTGGAAATTCCAGAGAATGGAACCAAGGCTTTGCAACCATTGGCCCTCAAGGACAATATCACACGCAACTAAGACTAGGACATACATATCCACATTAAAAATCTGCCCCTGCATAGTAATATTGACTCCCACAGCCTTGCCTTCACTATTGGCTTGTCACCATTAGCTACTTTCACTTTGACCCTTTCCTCCTCATTAATAGTTAATGGCACTTGGGCTAACACTGCTGGATCCAAAAAATTATGTGTACTACCCGAATCTATTAAAATAGTCACACCTTGAGTGCCAATCTTGCCCCTTATCCTCATTGTCCTCGGGTTGAGGGAGCCCAAAATGGCATGTAAGGAAATTTCTGGACATTTCATAGGGCCAGGAATTTCCAGCAGATCTTCACTGTCTACTCCTTGGCCAGTATCTTGACTTATAGGATGGGGGTCATCTTCCACTTCCTCAATCAAATATAATTTTGGGCTTTGACAACGATGGCCTGGATTCCATTTGGAATTGCAATGATAGCAAAGACCCTTCTCCCTACGCTCCTTCATTTGGTTTTGGGAAATCTTTTGGACCAGTACCACTGCCTTGGGTTGGTTTGTGTATGGAGGTTTGACTTGTGTTTGGGTCTGGTAGGTGGTATTAGCGTTTGGGTTAAATTTGAGGAAAGCTGGTTCAGAGTAGGTGGTATTGGTGGATCTATGGCTGAATCTCTTCTGGATTGATACCTTTTGATCTTCTTCGATCTTAGCTAGTCCATAGGCTGCTATTAAATTGGCAGGGTTGAACTCCTAACAGTCAATCGGATGTCATTCCTAAGGCCACTCAAAAAATAACTCAATTTAAATGTATCAGAAGGGCCCCTCAACCTGTTTGATAATACTTCAAAATCAGTTTTATACTCTTCAACAGTGCCTAGTTGCCTCAATCTAGTCAACTGTTCTATTGGATCATCGTAGTTACTAGGGCCAAACCTTATTAACAAGGCTTTCACAAATTCCTCCCAACTAGTTAACACACCAGACTCATCCAAGTCTTGGAACAAGTGCCTTACCTTCCACATGGAAAGAGACTAATCTCAAATGATGTTGTGGAAGTGTGTTGTGGAATGAAAAAAATTGATTGACCTTGTATAGCCAACCATGGGGATCATCGCCCTTAAAAATTGGAAAATCCAATCTGAGAGCACGAGGATGAATCTCACCAATGTGATGGTGTACGAGTTGCTATGACTTGGTGTTGCCTTCATTGTGGTTTGGTCCAGATGAATGATCTTGTTTACATTGTGCAGGTCTACTGCTACAATTCAAAATTGTTGCATCATGGTCTCTATTTACCTTCTCATGGCTAACATCTCGATGCTAATGGTAGTAAATCGGGATTTGGTATTTTTGACATGCATGTCTGTAGATTTCTTCAAGGACTGGAGCCCTTCATGCAGATCCTTTAAACTTGTTCCATCAGCCATTGTTGCAGCATCGAGGTCTCTAGTACCACTTTGTAACAGCTAACTTGTAATAGAGATGAATCAAAGAGAGAAATGGATGGAAATAGTATTGTAAAATTGATAAACTCTCTTTGAGGGAGAGCACCTCCAAATTGTAACTGAATTACAGAGCAAATCTTCCAGATGATTCTCATAGAGTAGTCTGTTATGTTTATATACTAACAAGTGAAATACTAAACTGCCCTTCGGTAATGGGCCTGTAAACGTTATTACATATGAGGAAATACTATAAAGTAGATACTAAAAGACGTTGGGCCTTTGGTCCTCGACCCATTGCTATGACCTGACAACCCTTTAACCCTTTTACTTTACCCATCCTGCTCATGAGATTAGGTTTCCCCCTTAGCCGTTGCGTCCTCTCCTCTATCTTCTACAGCCCTTCTTCTTTACTGCTTATGTGTATGACAGAACCTCGAAAAGAAGGTTGAGGAAGTTAGTGATCAGACAATATAATCCAGCTATAGTTGCTATAGTAGAACCATTGATGTCCAATTCAAATTTCTGTTTATTCCGTAATCAGGTGTAGGGGTTGATGGGTGTACTAATCAAGTATTCATATTCCAAAGCAGTAATTTCAAGTATAAATCAGCTTCTTAGCACTTTTTTTTGGAGTGTTGGAGGGGAAAGAGAAGAATGTTAGGAACTTGGACTTCCCAAATTCACTCCCTAGGATCCACTCTTTGCAGGACTATCAAGAAAAATAGAAAAATAATCACAACACAAAAATTTAAGTAGAAAACTCCCAAAACAAGAGAAAAACCACTAGACCCAGAGAAGAAAATCCACTATCACACAAATTTTCTCCTCACCCCAAGGACACCCACAAAACTTCCCTACTAGCAAAACTTTAACTCTCACATCTTCCCTTCTTACCAAAAAAAAAAAAAAAAAGAAAACAAAGAAATTTGACTAGAGTCACAAGTTACTAGCTAAGCTTATGACTTGGTGCACTTAGCCAATGAGGCTAACACTCCTTATATAAGCCTTAGGCCTTGCAGCTCCTTCATTCCCCACCAATGTGGAACAAATGCTAAAGGAGCAAAACCCAACAAAGAAAACGTGGGTTGCTTGTGAGAAGATTTCTTCACCTACTCAAGAAGGTGGACTTGGGCTTCGAAAATTTCAAGAAGTTCAAAAGTCTCTACACCTGAAGATTGCATGGAATCTCATTGCAAGAAAATCGGTGTGGGCTCAATTTTTTAGAGAAAATATGTTAAGAATACCCATATATCTTTAGTGGCCTCTAAAGAAATATGGAGATGAAAACTATCTCACACATTGAGATAGAGGGGGTGTATATTATTAACATATATAGGAAATTACAATATGTTATCTAAGGAAACTATACACAACTAAAAGAATTAATTATGAGCTGAAATCAAGGAGAAAAACAAAACAGCCTAGACTTTCCTATAATGGACTAACAACTGACTATATACATATGTACTGTGATTTAGCAATCTGACTTGATACGTGGCTTGATTTGATGCATGTATTCCTTATATCCCCCTCAAACTTGGCTGTGGTTGAGAGCATAGTCCAAGTTTGTTTCGCAGCTGCTTAAACTGTGGCTTAAGAAGAGGCTTGGTGAAGATGTCAGCCAGCTAGTTAGTTGAGGGAACAAATTTTGTTTCCAATGACCAGAGAGCTACCCTTTTCCTGACATAATGATAATCAAGTTCTATATGCTTGTATATGTTGGTTCAAGCATGTAGAACATGATTAATGGTCATATATAATGCATTCAAATTATCACAATGCAGTGATGGAACCTTGGTTAATGGAACACCAAGATCTTTGAGAAGTAGCGACAACCATGTTAACTCTGCTGCATTAGAGGCCATAGCCCTATACTCAGCTTCTGCACTTGATCTTGACACTGTAGGTTGTTTCTTTGCCCTCCAAGATATACAATTACCTCTAAGAAAGGTGCAAAAACTTGTTGTAGACCTTCGTGTAGTTGAGCAGCCAACCCAATCTGCATCTGAAAAACCATATAGATCAAGTGAACTATTGGATAGAATTCGAATACCAAAAGTAGCAGTGCCTTGTAGGTATCTTAAGATCCTCTTAACCAGCTGAAAATGGGTTGTTGTTGGAGCTTGCATAAACTAGCAAACATAGTTCACACTGTAGGAAATATCTAGTCTTGTAAATGTGCGATATTGCATACCTCCCACGAGACTTCTATAGGTTTTGACATCAGTAAATAATTCCTGGGAACCAGATTTCTGTTGTGCTTTTATTGGCATCAGAGTTGATAATGGCTTGCTCTCATGCATACTAGCTCGAGTGAGGAGGTCCAAAATGTACCTGTGTTGTGAGAGAAAGAGATTAGAACCATATTTTTGAACCTCAATGACCAAAAAATGATGAAGAAACCCAAGGTCTTTAGTTGAGAACTAAGTACTAAGCTAAGTGATTAGCCACTGAATTCTTTGTAGATTATCACCTGTCACCACCATATCATCTATATAAAGTAGTAGAATTAGTACCCCATGTTCTAAGTGTGAAACAAAGAGACTAGGATCTGCTACACTCGAGTAAAAACCAAGTTGAAGGAGATAATAACTGAGCCTATCAAACCACGCTCTTGGAGCCTGTTTGAGACCATACAAAGCTCTTTGTAATTTGCATACATGCAGTGGATTATCTTTATTGATATATCATGAAGGCTAATGCATAAAAATAGGTTTGTTAAGATAGACATGTAGAAAGGCATTCTTAACATCTAGTTGATGAACTGGCCAATTTTTAACAGTAGCAATTGTAAGAACAACTCGAATGCTAGCAGGCCTTACAAGAGGAGATCGAGAAAGTTTCTGAAAAATCCACACCATCCACTTGACTGAACCCCTTTGTAACCAGTTGAGCTCTGAGCCTTTCCAGTGTGTTATCTGCTCTAAGTTTAGCCTTGTACACCCACTTGCATCCAATGACATCTTAGGTGTTTGTGGAACTAATTCCCAAATGTTGTTCACAGCAAGAGCTTTCAATTCTTCTTCCATTGCAGCAAACCATCCAGGGTGATTTCTTGCAGCTTTGATGGTTTTAGGTTTAGCTAGTATTTTCACCAGATTATGCAAATTTGCATATCTTGGATTTGGCTTATGAATACCACTTTTGGCCCTAGTTTGCATCTAATGTTGCAATGGTGGAACTTGCTAAGTTGAGAAACATTGTGATGGGGAACCTGCTTGAGAAACAATGTGAGATGAAGTTGGAGAAGGAGAACTACTTGATACTTGTTGAGTTGAGGATGGAGGTTTAATATCATTTTGAGGGAAATTTGCATTAGGAGGTGCAAAGGCAGAAGGTGGTGGCTGATTGTCATTGTGACATTCCTCAAAACTTGAAAAATCTCCTTCAACAGGAGGAGAGGCGTACAATTGAGTAGGTTGTGAGTATGGCAAGACAAACTCATTGAAAACAACATGCCTTGAAATATAAATCCTACCAGTAGGTGGATAAAGGCACTGGTAGCCTTTGTGCTTGCTGTTGTACCCAATGAAAACACAAGGCAGTGACTTTGGTTCTAGTTTATTGGATCGATAGTCTCCAAGATATGGAAAACATCTAGAACCAAGTATTATAAGAACTGTATAATCTGGATGCTGTCATAGAGTCTAAGAAGAAGGAAGCCTGTTTAGAAGAAAAACAGCAGTAGAAAATTAGTCTAACTAGAATCTGTTTGGGAGTTTAGCATGAAACATCAATGTTAAGCCTAAATTTGTTATGCTTCGATGTTTCTTCTCAGCTTTGCCATTTTGTTTTGGTGTTTTAGGGCAAGCAAATTGATGGATGATGCCATGGTTTTGAAAATAAGTGATAAGGTTTTTGTCATAAAACTCACCACCTTCATCACTTTGGAAAACTTGTATTTTGGCATTAAACTGACAAGTAACCAGTTTATGGAATTGAATAAAAGCTTGAAACAGTTCAGATTGATGCTTTAATGGAATTAACCAAGAAAAGTTGGTAGCCTCATCAATGAAAATAGCATAAAATCTGAATTTCTCTCTAGAAGGAGTGGGAGCTGGTCCCCATAGATCACAGTGTATCTTTGAGAAAGGAACATTGATATTATTTATTCTAGGAAGAAAAAGGCAATTTTGATGCTTTCCCCATTTGAAAACTTATGCAATTCCTATGGAATTTTGTTTAGAATCAAATGAAATAAGCTTATTATTGCAAAGATAATCAATAACTGTAAAGTTTGGATGTCCCATCCTCAAGTGCCAGCTCTCCTTATTTGTTATTCGAAATCTAAAGGAGAAGTGGGTCTATTTTTCTGGAAGAGTTGAAGCTGCAGCATTAAAAACATATAGGCCCTTCTGTTTCCTCCATGTTGCCACTGTCCTCTATGTCATCCTGTCCTTTATCACAAAACCATTGCCATCAAACTCAAACTTTAGTCGATAATCCGATGTTAACCTACTAACTGATAACAAATCTTTCTTGATGCCAGGTACCACAAGAACATTATTTAACTAAAGTTTAGATGAGGTAGAACCAATCATGGCCTGATCAGTATGAGTAATAGGCAAGATTTTTCCATTTCCAACCAATATACCATCATGACCAGTATAAGGAATCACATAATGGAGGGTACCTTGATTTGCTATCATGTGATCAGTGGCTCCAGTATCTGGATGCCAAGAGGCTTCTGCTGGTGTTTCCAACTTCAATGCTGCAAAACTTTGAGGAAGATTATCATTTGTAAAGGAATGATTGAATCTATCAAAACACTTAAGGTTGTGTGGCTTCTTTTATGACAGATTTGGCAAACAAGTTCTTCTCTTGGGGCATGTTTGTTATTGCTGGAGCCTCGAGAGTTGTTGTGGGAAGCTTGGCCCTGATTGAAACCTCGAGAGGGATTGTTGGAGGCTTGGCCCTAATTTGATGCTTTGGACCCATGTGAGTTTCCTTAAGCAAAACCTCGTCCCTTGGAAGTGAAGGAACCAGTCTGTTTCCTGTTTTTGTAAGACTTCTGTCCATAGAACACCATTGATGCAGAAGGAGCATCAAGTGTGTACCTATCAGCATAACTTTCAAGTAAGGTTACTACCTTAGAGTATGAAGGGACAAAAGGCCTCATCATTGTGGTTCTAAAGACCTCAAAATCCTTGCCAAGACCATTGAGGAGCCACCAAGACTTTTTGTAGTCAGAAAATGGCTTGTCAATAGTTGCAAGCTCATCACAAATGGTCTTGAATTTTCTAAGATAATCACTTAAGGAATTAGAACCTTTGGTGATAGAGGTTATTCTTTGCTTAAGAGCAAGACTTAGATCTAAGGATACTCTTGCAAAAGCATGAACAAGAGCATTCCAGACTTCTAAGGCAGTGTTTAATCCAACTACAATGCCTAAGACCTCTTCAGAAAGAGTTGTTGTGAGCCAACCTTTGACCAGCCGATCAGACCTGCGCCATTTCTGATAGAGTGGATGTGGCTGAGAAGTGGAGGACTCATCAAGGATGATTTGTGGTGGAGCTTGAATTTCACCATTGATGAATCCTTGGAGATCGTAACCCTCAAGTATGTTTAGCATTTGGGTTTTCCATAACAGAAAATTGTTGGAGTTAAGTTTGAGAGAGACATAGTTTGAAACATTTTGTGAAACTGGGTATGGGTAGGGATCTGAATTATCAGAAGACACAAAGGATGATGATGAAGTCATTTTAGAAGAAAAAGAAACACCACTCTTTGACAATACGCTGTGGCTCTTGATACTATGAAGAAATATTGAGATGAAAACTATCTCATGCATTGAGATAGAGAGGGTGTATATTATTAACATATATAGGAAATTACAATATGTTATCTAAGGAAACTATACACAAGTAAATAAATTAAGTATGAGCTGAAATCAAGGAGAAAAATAAAACAGCCTAGACTTTCCTATAATGGACTAACAGCTGACTATATACATATGTACTGTGATTTAGCAATCTAACTTGATACATGGCTTGATACTTGCTGATTTGATGCATGTATTCCTTATTGCCTCTTCAAGTGGTACACGCACATGGAAGATGGTTGCTAGATGTATCCTGGATGTGTTGTAGTGTTCTTGTTGGAAAATTAAGCAAGGGGATGCATTTTTTTGGAAGGACAAATGGCCTGACTCAGGACCTCTTTGTGATCAAATAAATGTGGTGAGGTATCTAGATTTACGTGTAAAGGAAGTGGCAGTGGAGAATGGCTGGGATGAAAATCAAATTGCTTAGCTAGTGGGGGTTGATAAATTGGAGGAAGTTTTAGAGGCATTAGGTAAGAAAACATTCAAGAGATGATATTCTTAATTGGAAGGTCACGCAGTCACAGAATGGAAGTTTCAGTTCTAAATTGGCATGGGATTGTATTCATGTTAAATCTCTAGAATTGCCTTGGGCAAACTAGGTCCGGCATGCCTCGCTCCCAAAAAATATTTTGATCAATATATGGAAGGCCTATAATGCTTGTCTTAGTGTGGATGATCGGCTGAGACGGGTGGGAATCCCTATTGTATCTAAATGTGAATGTTGTGTATATGGGAAATATGAAGACTTGAATCATGTTGGGTTGAGTTTGCAACTACGATATGGAAAAAATGTGCTACTCATGTGGGAATCAGGATAATGCGGTTTGAAAGTTGGCATGAAATTGTGTAGCATCGGTTCCATAGAGCTAGAGCGACTTCACATGTTGGTTATATTATAGGTCTTCTTCCCTCTATTGTCACATGGAAATTGTTGACCTACAGGTGTACTAAAAAATGGAAGGGAAAGCCAAGTCGGTGGAAACAACATGGAGAGCCATAAAATATTGGGTTGGATGGGTGGCTATGAAATTGCAGGAGGCAAAGAAATTAACCAAAGAGGATGAAATTATTATACATGATCTTAATATTGCAGTTCATCAGCCAAAGGGAAGGTTGCTTTGCAAGTTTACTTGGGATAAACTGCAATCTGGTAGGCAAAAACTTAATGTAGATCGGTGTTGCTTGGGGAATCCTGGTAGGTCTGGAGTAGGAGGGATTTTGCGGGAACCATAAAGGTGATCTTTTGGTGGCTTTTTCTCTCTCGGGCAAGGTACTAATAATTCAGCATAATTGAAAGCTTTATCAAATGGTCTAAAGCTATGCCAGCGGTTAGAAGTTACTTGGTTGGAAATTGATATGGACTCTGATTTGGTTGTTCAATGGATCAACAAGGCTAGATGTGGAGTGTGGTACCTAGAGGATTATTAGGAGGAGATTATGGAGATCTTGGTTATGTTCAATTACTATATTCGGCATATATATAGGGAAGTGAATACGGTGGCAGATTATTTGTCGAAGATGGGTGCGGAAGGTGTATCGAGAAGTTGGAGTGACTATGGTAGCTTGCCTCATTCTGTGAAGGGGTACATGAAAACGGATAAACTCGGTTTGCCTTATGTCCGAGGAAAATTGTGAAGCTGAAGGTTTGGACTTGGAGCAGATGCGAAATGTATTAATTGACTCTCTTGATCTTTGCTGTCATTAGCGAAGGCTTGGTTTGTATAAGTAGTTGGATGTTAATGGTTTATTTTGATGCTTGGGTTTGGTCTTTAATGTCTATTTGTAACCCTTAGGTGTCTGTTTGTAACCACGGTTTTCCTCTGCCATAAGTGATGGTTATCAATAAAATTGGGGTACCATTATCTTCTTTTAAAACAAATCAGGAAGGTGTAACAAATATTCAGTGAGCCATTCAAATAAGCAGAGATGTATTTAAGGCATGACTAAGATTTCGCACGAGTTGACTTGTTCTCCAAGGTTTAAACTCTCATTGTCTAGTGCTTGATCATATTCTGCTAGTGGAAGGTGGGATGACCGGAAGTTACCCCACTCCATATTGATAACCTACAATATGGAAAAATGCAGAAAACACTGAGAGCTACTCCTGAACAATTTTTTAAGTGAAAAACATGATGGAAAAATGCAGGTAACAGTTTCACAAAATTGATAATCGAAGTACACTAACCATCTCTCCTGATTTAGGAAGAAGACCATACCACTTGGGAATGGCATGTGCCCTTTCTACATATGTTGCATTTGTACCAGTGCCTAAAATGACACCAGCAATGACATCCTGGTTGTATCATTGACCTACATTAAACCAGCAAGTTAGTGTTGCCCATGATGGAAACAAAGATCATAGTAAACAGGATGAAAGATTGAGGAATCCAGAAAGACAAATATTATCATACCAAATTGTCATTGCAGCCAAGTCTAATTGCAATTTTCGACTTCTACTCCCAAGATTTTCCATTTACACATTACATCTTGTTTCTAGATCCTGAAATAAGAGTACTGCATCATTTTAAAATCTAGATCAAGCACTGGGGCCCGCCGCCTATCTGCTTTAGGTGGATGGCCATTCCCATAATATGAGCAAGGAAAATTGTTGCCACTGAATTTAAAGCGAAAGAGTTTTTAACATAAGCATGATCAGTAAAAAAAAATATTTGCAGGTTTTTTATGCTTACTTTACTTGGACAATGGACCACAGACCTAGTCATCAATTATAACTGTCAATGTAAAAATGAGTGTGTTGGCATATTCTTATGAAAACTTTTGTAAAATTTGTTGTAACAAGTGTTGAAGTGTGTCTTAGTGAAAAGGGGGTCAAGTGAACTCAACTGGCTCAAGTATAACACATACAGGAAGTGTGCTGGAAGTTGGCTTGACATGGCTCGACACTTCACTTGAGCTACATGCAAGTCAGAGAGTTCGCTTGACATGGCTCGACACTTCGCTTGAGCTACATTCAAGTCAAAGAGTTCACTTGACATGGCTCAACACTTCGCTCAAGCGAATTTAAAGTCAGAGAGTTCGCTCGACTACGCTCAACACTTTGCTCGAGCTAATATTCTGAAAACCTAATTTTTCCTTAGGTTTGACCGCCTCTTTCTTGGGAAGTATAAAAGGGAATTTTTCATTCTTCCCTTTGTGTGACAAATTAGAGCTAAAACAGAGCCCCCTTTCCAAGAGCACTTGAGAGAGTTTTCTCCCCACATTCAAAGTTGAATATCTCTTGGAAATTATACCTCCACCATATCACACTCAAGATAAAACACAGGTGAGTCCATTGGAGTGGACGTGTTCATTGGCCGGAAGGTTTCCGGAGCTACTGTCGACACAAAGAGCGAGAGGTTCTCATGGGACACTATAGGAAAGTCAGAGTTCCGGCACACTACATGCTTGTAGAGATCAAGTGGGTCACTCGTGGTGTTGTAGGCCAAGTTTATGAACTACAATGGTTTTGTGAGTGTATCTAAATTGGTTGTACCAATTAAAGTTTCTATAATTGATTTGAGGTGGTGTCTTACACCAGGAGTGGTTTTAGATTTTGAAGAGGTTCTTCAAATGAGTTTCCACTTCGTAACCAAAACTCTGTGTTGATTATTTGTGTGATCTGTTTCATTTTTTAATTGCTTGCTTGTCAAAAATTTTCATTAGACCAGAAAAATCGAACTACACCTATTCACCCCCCTCTAGGTGTTGTGTTGGGTAGAACCACTGTCTTTTTCAATAACAACAAACAAAGATAGCTATATCAATATGAAAGACCGAGAACAAGCAGCCAAAGCAACTAGGATTACCGCATCTTCAATGTTGAGTCCTTTCATCCACTTTATCAAGGTCCCTGATGAAATTGATAATTGCTTCATTGGGAATGAGAAGGTAAAACCCAACTCCCTTTGTCTACCAGGTGTTGGATGAAACCCTTCACTTTCTGTAGCAACAAATTTTGCAAGAGCTGCCACTATAAAAAAGACCTCCTAACTGTACTCATAGGACACGAAAGCTTGTCCCTCCAAGGTCCAGTGCATAAAAAAGACTTTTTCTCATTCCTATTAAAATAAGATTGAAAGTGAATGAACATGCAAAGCTGAAATTCAATTCAGTAGTACAAGGACAACTGATATCACATCCACTGGGTTGTAATATCATCCCTGAAGCTCCAAAGAAGTATGCCAACCTAATGATTGCCCCCAAATTCTGAGGATCTGTAACCTCATCCAAAGGTACCCAAAGAGATAACCTTTGTCTTCCTCAACAGAAACAGGATCCAATTCCTTTATTTTACCATCTCCAATGGAGAAGCATCTAGCACGAGACCTTGATGGGGATGGTTATCAACCACCATATTGAGATTATGCTTTGATTCTTCCTTTATGCTTAGCCCAATTTTTCAGCCATCCTCAAGACTTTTCAAACCCCCTTTTGTCCTTCTTCTCTCAATTATTATTACCCAAATACAATCCCTTCTTGGAGGTACAAAACCTTTTGCTTCTTTATCTCTTATTTGAAACTAACCAAGGAAGAGCTTTTCCAGTTCTTCGTACAGAGTTCTTTTCATCACCTCTTCGAGCATATGAACTTGTAGCTCTAGTCGAAAGGCAATACTATACGGCAGTTTTATGCCGAAATCGACTCGACACGCTTCTGGGTTTTGATATATTGCCAATTTTCAAGCTCTTCCAATGAGGAAAAATGTTACTTGCTAAATTATTTAGTTTAATTAGATTGTGGTTAGGAGCAGCTGGTGATCTTGAATTGGGGCTATGAAATTTACTGTAGTGTCTAAAATAGTGGTTCTTGATTTCCAGGTGGTACTTGGCAGAAAAGGCTGCATCTTTTGGGTATATATGCTAGTTTTATTTCGTATAGGACTATTCATTGATTGCAATTCCCTTGTCTTGCTTCCTCCACAATTCATTATCTTCTTTTTCATGGTTATATCATTAAAATGATGTCTTCTTTTGAAAAGAATACTCTAGCTATGCATTACATTTAACGAACTAGATCACAATGACTTCTGCTGTAACACATCGGTCCCAAATGGGTCGGAGAGTTACTACCAGTCACTCAAAATCATGTCTCAATCATATAGTTATGGACTCCAAAGTTTTCAATGACACATACAACTACTGTTTCAAAACAACTATTCCAATATGACTAATCTAAAGCACCACAAAAATCTCAAAACAAACCTCAATCTTCCAAAATACCCAATCAGCAAAAATATAACTATTGAATCAAATGCTCATATGACCAAAGTACCCTCTTTGTACTTATTCCACTATGCTCATGTAACCTTTATAAGATTTCTAGTCTTGATCCCCAGTTGTACCATCAAACTATCTGAAAAATGTTATGGAGATAAGGGGTGAGTTATCAACAACTCAGTAAGCAGAGAACATATACAAGTATGTAAACATGAGCCTTTTCAGAAAGTTCGGTATGCAGAAACAAAACATTTCATTTTCATATGCAGATCTCAAAAACGTGTTATCAGAAAATTAGAGCGACTTTTAGATCTTTTCATACTCAAAAACTAACTGTTCATATTTAAAGACAGTTTCTTATTCAAAGACCATATTCATATTCCAAAAACCAACTGTTCATATTCAAAAACACTTTAGCATAACATAACATAACATAACATAACTGAATATCTCCGTCTTATCATATCATATCGTATCGTATCGTATCATATCATATCATATACCATGTTTAACCCTCGTGGTAGGGTTGTGCTATCCCCAGTGGCCAAACCAGGCAGTATCATATTGTGAAACTTCTCATTTTCAATGTCGGAGCCCCGAGTGTGCACACAGGAAAGAACACATAAAAGACCACTTTGTTTCCAAAGTGGGTGCACTCATATCATATTATTTCATGTTGGTACCAACCATATCACGTGAACCAGTATCATCATATCATAACCATATTCAGAATCATTATCAAAGCAGATAAGTATGCCAAAGGTTTTTCATATTCATATCATATCAAACCATGTGCTGAACATATTCATATCATTTTCATTTGATCAAAAATAGATCCAAATCCTTTTCATATCATATGTACAAAAATCTTAATTTTCATATTCGCTCTTGTGCACATTTCGGAAACATGTCAAATATTGCTCATGTTTACACTATTCATGTCAAAAACATTTCTTTTCTCTTTCATATATATCTCATGAGTGAATGCAAAACATATACTGAGGTTGTTTTTCATATTTTCTTTTTAAAACAACATGCACTTTTTTACAAACCAACCTCAGTTCATTTCTTTTTTGTGCAAAGTCTAGTATAGGAACCCCGTTTACCTAAACTTTTTAGCTTTTCAGAAAAATCTTCACAATAGTGCCAAACGAATATCAATCGTCACCTATAGAAAATTCATGTAACTTGAATAAATCTCCAATTTGAACAATTATTTCGTAATTACACCTGGAATAACTATTTTAATACCTCATGACCTAAAAATTCTCGTAACCCCAAAATATCATCACTTTCCAAATTCTTCAATATCCACATAATAACTTCGACTAAGATATTAAATTCTAACTCATTTATTATTGAAATGAGACTATAAAATTTATTACTATATAATATAATAAAAGTATTATACTTTAAAACCCTAATTATCTTCTGTAATAATATTTTATACTTAAAACCAATCCTTCACATGGTAAATTAAAAACTAAGCCCAACGTATAACTAGGGGTATTTTGGGAAAAATGCATATAATGCATGGATGCTTTGGTGAGTATACTTTAAAAAAATAAACTTCTGAAAATATAAAACATAACCATGACAGCACTAAGCTCCCCGGGAGAGAAGGAGCCGTGACGGGACTGGGCGGTTGAGGTGAAAACTCCGGCGGGCTGGGCCTCAGTGCTTGGTGGTTTGCGGAAGTGGCATTGCCTTAAGGTTTGGGTCCGTGGGCTTTGGGGCGAGGGTGAGAACCTGATGTGGGGGAGAGGGAGAGAGTCTAATGAGAGTGATTTTTTTTTTTAATTATTTGAAAGTGAAGAAAACAGAGATGCGGTTGAGAAGTTGATGAAAAAGTGGGAGTGAAATTCAGAACAAGCAAAAACGGAAAATCAGAGAGAGTGGAAGAAACCATTGGAGGAAAAGAAAAAGAAAGGAAAACGAAGGCTTAAAGCCTTACCTGAAAACGACGCCGTAGTGCTCCTTTGGTGAGAACTTGCCTAGTCTTGGGTTTTACATCTGCCATGGTGGTATTGGTGGAGGGGACGTGGATGGTGTACACTCACAAGGCAGGGCTCAGCCTGGCTCTGCTACTGGATGTGATATGGACCAGTGCAGGAGCGTTCAAGTCGCTGGATTTGTACTAAACTTCGATTTGAAGAGGGACTTAGAGCCTGGAATTTTTGTGAGCCACTTCGTGAAGGGCTTGGGGATTTTCTTGGAGTGTCAGTACATGGATATGGCTTTGCCAAGGTTGGTTTTGGCTGAGCTGCTCTTTCTGTCACTCAAGTGCGCGCTTATCTGGAGCGGCTCAATAATGTTTCCCTTTCAACCTCTAGTGGCTCTCTCGCCTTAGAATGGTACACCTTTTTGCTCGTTATCAAATGAACAATGTGATATACTACATTTGCGCGTAAGTTTAGGAGGGAGACTTACGTTGTGTTCTTTTGTTTGTTATTTCTACTTTATTGTGTGATATTGTTGGATGTTTTAGCAATGATTTTTTGTGCCATCTTTCATATTGTGTAATGATGAAATTTGGGAAACGGGGGATATGGCATTATTTGCTTTAGGATGCTCAATTGTATATAGCTCGTGCTACACAATTTGTTAGGCAAGCGATCTCATAAACTTTCTGTGAACCTTCCCTTTGCTTCACCAGGGACCTAGACATGAGACCAAAGTTCTCAGGATTGGATTGAGACTAATTACTTAAATGTTTTCTATTATATCCTTTAAGAAATGTTCGGTGCTAGTCCAATATGCCAGACTGATATATATATATATATATATTTATATAACATTGAATTGAAAAGCATATTGTTTGCAATCTCTTTAGTGGTGGTTGAATGGGGTGGCCAGATCGAGCCACTCTGAGCCATAGGTTGCCAGTGGCCCAATCTCTTATCCAAGCATTGGTTTAGGAACTTGTAGTCAAAGTAAGTAATCTTTTATAAATAATTGAAGACTTTTTTAAAAGAAAGGCAATAAGCGTAGCTAAGTCAAGACGAGAGAAGAAACAAAATTAGTTAGAACAAGCTTTTGAACAAAAAAAAAAAATATTTGCAAGTCCATGTGAATGACATATTCCACACTCCTAATATGATAGAATTTCATTTGTTGAAAAGATTTAGAAATTTGAATCCTACAAATTAAATCATACCATGCATGAGAGGGTAATGTATGGTGTATCCTCCACACTAACTTGTAAGTTGAAGGACTTGAAGAAAATCTTTCAGTCTAATATTCCAACTCTATCATGCCACTGTTATGCGATATCAAACACTTTTGATGTCATTCATAGCTTGAGTCTTATACTTTGTAAATGAATATAAACAAAATCTCTCATATTTTCCTTGGTGGAGAAGGCAGAAGGTCCAAGAATTGGTATAATTTCATACCAAATATGGAGTAGTGAACTTCTATAATCATATTTTCATTTCGGGTTGTTGATAAAGTTTGGTATCGTCATTGATCATGAGGTGCATATGGGATGTAACTGTTGCTAGAAGCTTTGACAGAAAGGAAGGGCATTGGCATTGGTTTATCCATATGCAAATGCTCAATTTTAATTTATCATTATCGTCCGTTTTTCAACCAAGACGTTCGAACTTTAATTTTATCAATTAATTTCTTACCGGTTCTGGGCTCATGTGTTAGAAGCTCCTGGAAGCCATTTTATCTATATATTAATTTGGTGTCTTTATTCTTTTGATTGTCCAGTTCCGAATCTATGGTATTAACGTCTACCTCCCTTTTTATATTAAATTGAGGTTGGCGTACATAGAGTAGTGTTGGTTGCAGAGTGATGTTTTTTTCTTTATCGGATGAAACATTGTGTTTTCCAGATAATAGAAATGTGTTCTTTGAGTGGAGCTTTGGGTTCAACTACTTGCGCAGAAATGGTTCGGGCTATACGATCAGTTGGGCTGTTGTATTCTGGAGGAGTTAAGTCAAGAGGAGTTCTGCAACACTAGTTAATTTGAGATTTTGTACACTGCAGAGGGCTTGCATCTCCTAAAAGAAAGCGAGATTTTCGTGCCTCA
The DNA here is from genome assembly GCA_961763995.1 of Juglans cinerea. Classification (NCBI taxonomy): domain Eukaryota; kingdom Viridiplantae; phylum Streptophyta; class Magnoliopsida; order Fagales; family Juglandaceae; genus Juglans; species Juglans cinerea. The sequence goes on along the minus strand of CAUIVZ010000006.1, from coordinate 28,712,668 downwards.
GTCCAAACTGATTTTGGCTTAATTTAAATTTCATTGTAATTTTTATTATATTATTTTGTATTTCACCAATAAATATTATTAAGTTTTGTGAAAGGAGAAAGAATTTTGAATAATTTCTTTTTAAATCAATTTTTTATTGACATTTGTAAAAATAGATAATAAAACTGAAAAGTTGTTTGAGTATATATTTTGTTTGAATAATTCGTATTTTGGCTTTTATGTTTGGATAATAACTGGATAAAAAATTTAGTTAAATTTTTTTAGAGTTAAAGAAAATTAATATTATTTTGAATAATGTTTTAGAAAAAAAAAAACTTAAAAGATAAGAAAAACTAAACATGACGAATCGGCGATCTTATCCTGGGTCTAACTGATGGGCTCTCCTGTTGAGGACAAACATCATATTTTTATAATGCCATGTTAGCATCAGGAAAAAGGCAAATACATTATTGATGTACTATTATCTTATTGGTGGAAACTGTAATTTTACACTTATTAGTAATTTTCTAAAATAACGTACAAAATAAAAAAAAAAAAAAGTAATTTTACACCGAAAACTGTCAGGACCCGCTCTCTGGCCCGCCGTTCCCTACATTATTGTATTTTTATCTTTATGTAATAATCATATTTTGATTTTTGTCATTCCAACCCATTTCAGGGGGTTTGTGGAAAGCATTGGCCCTTGGCTAGAGAGTCCACTCGTAGGTTTGGGGGCAAAGACAAGACATAAAATTTTCATCTCATCTCATTACATCATTACAACTTTATCAAATTTTTAGACAAAATATAATAAATAATTTAACTTTTTCAAATCTCAAAATAATAATAATATTTTAAACTTTTATCTAAAACTAAAAATTATCATCTCACTCAATGCTTGACTGCTTGCATGTAAGACTGTTCATCTGGGCCGGATTTTTTCCCGGGCCCATCCGGCCCGGATGTGGTTTTTGACACCCGGATACCGATTTAAAACCCGGTACCCGGGTTTACACATAAAACCCTCCTAGCGCCCCCCTTCCAAATCACACTCAACTATCGCTCTCTCTCCCCCTCCTCTGCAAAGAGCGATGCCCTACGCCTCCATCCCCCCGATTCCTTTCTCTCATCCGCTCTCTCTCTCTCTCTGCTCTGCACCTGCGTCTACGTCTGGGTCTGCGTCTGCATCTGCGATGCCCTAGTCCCTCCTGAAATCACTCTCTCATCTGCTCTATCTCTCTCTCTCTGCTATCTGTGATGCCGAACGGTGGAAGTGCTTGAGCTTGAGATCCAAGAGATTAGAACGGATTTCCGTTTGGGTATGTTTTCTTTCTCCCCCCCCCCCCCTTGTTTTGTTCTTTGTTTTGTTGATTTTGGGTTTTTTTTTTTTGAGAATGTTTGAATGTTTGAGGAGTATTTTTATTGTAGATCTGTTTGAATGTTTGAGGAGTATCTGTTTAGATCTATTTAGCTGCAAAATGCTAGAGCCGTGGGTTATTATTATTTGGAAGATCTGTTATATCTGATAACATATATATATGTAATGAAGATTTGTTATTATTTGGAAGAAATGGTTTTTAGGATATTGTACTTTGATTTTTCTAGATTTGTTTTTTTTTTTTTAAATTAGTTGTGTTCTGGGTGGAGTTTGGAAAAAAAAAATTGGGGCCTTTGGGTTCCAAAATATTTTTAGGAAAAGTTTGATGGTGATGATGATGATGATTCCTTTGAGGATCTAGACTTAGGCCCTTGTGATGATTAATGTGTGGTATTTAAGCACCTGAGATTTGTATCCTTAGGATTACTTAGTATGGGGTATGTACTAGACATTATTGCACTCTCCCTCTGCATTCTGCACATTGAGTAGTAAATGGATAATAGTCCAGATGTGGCACGGAGATGGGCAATTGCAGGGTAGGTAAATGCGGTGGATTACTTTGAGGAAAAGTTTTAGGAGATGGGCAAAATAGTTTTAGGAAAAGTTTGATGGTGTAATTCCTTTGAGGATCTAGACTCAGGCCCTTGTGATGATTACTGTGTGGTATTTAAGCACCTGAAATTTTTATCCTTAGGATTACTTAGTATGGGGTATGTACTAGACATTATTGCACTCTCCCTCTGCATTCTGCACATTGAGTAGTAAATGGATAATAGTCCAGATGTGGCACGGAGATGGGCAATTGCAGGGTAGGTAAATGCGGTGGATTCAAAGGAGATGATATTTCTAATAATAAAAAAGAATCACTCTTATCCATCTGAATCCAACATGGTTTGGTTTCCATTCTATTGGATTCACGGTTTGGTTTCCATTCTATTGTATGAGCATCATAGGCAACTATTAAGAAAACAAGGACATGGCATTTGTTTGTTTTGTTGTTCTTCTGCATATCCTGCTACAGGTTTTCCTACCATACCTTTACCTTAATGCATATATTGATGTTGAACTCTAAAGACTTTGATCATATATAGTTTGGAAGAAAATGCCTTGTAGTTAGTGCAAGCCACAGCCTCAGCAAACTCCTCTTTGATCTTAAATGAGGAGCTAGAGAAACTATATATACATTAATGTTGATGAGAGTTGCATGGCCTTTCAGTTTTATATTGGCATGCACTATAAGTGGTTAATGCTTAATATATACAAAGTCACCATGCACTATGTTGTTATTAGGTTAATTAAGATAGTTATTAGGTACATATATGTTTTCTCAAATATAAAAAACTAGAAAGTTGGGCAAGATTTTTATTGTATGTTCTTGTTTATTAATTTTGCTAAAAGAAGTGGCTGTCTATGGATATGTATTTGAATGAAAACTCTACAAAATATTTGTTAGTGTGGGTGAATTTGGAAAAAAAAAAATCCATTCTCATCTTTTTCTTTAATTTATTAAGTGGAATTTGTCTTAATCCGTGTATATAATCATTATTCAAAACTGTGTGTTTTGCAGGATCTCTCAGTCAAATTACTTGAAGTTGTTGCTATTTGGTGGGAGATTAAATCATTGATGGACATGTTACTGATTTTGCAATTCATACATTGTAATTTTGTATATTGTAATGTAATGTATAAATATCAAATAATGTAATGTATTGTATTGTGATGCATGCATGGATGAATTTATGCATTTAGTATTTAGAACACATTATGCGATCCAACTTGACTTTAAAAAAATAAAGGCTTTTGAATAAAAAATAATTATGGTTTGAAGTTTTGTGTTTTGCTAATTGAGCTTTTAGAACACAAATATTTTTAATCAAATAAAGGCTTTTATTAAAAAAAAATAAAAAAAAATCCGGGTACAATCCGAAACCCGGATTTCCAGGTTTCAAAAACTTGAATCCATCCGGGTTCCAGCCCGGGTTTGAAATCCGGGTTCCGGTCCAGGTATACCCGGGTTCCCGGGTCGGAACCCGGATGAACTCCCCTACTTGCATGAGTGGGAGTGGAAGAAAGTGCTTTCACAACCAACAAACTCAACATCATCCAAAGCAAGTCAAAGTCTACCACCATCTTCCATGAGTGGGGTCTGGCTAGGGTTGTACAGAAACCGTCGCCACCGACACGAACCTACCGGCCACGTTAGGAACCGATGGAGAATTGGTCAACGTGCGATGGCAATTTGAAGAAACCGACGTTTAGCAGTTCGGTCCCGGTTTGAAGCTGGACCGGACAGCTGAACCAACCGATATAATAAAACTTTTTTTTTAATATACCCTTATCAAAACGATGCCATTCCACTTAAGTTTAAGTGGAACGGCGTCGTTTTTTAACTATAAATATTAAAACAGATAATAAAAACGACGTTGTTTGGCATTAAACCAAACAGTGTCATTTTATCTAGAACGTAAGAAAAAACAATAAGTCTGAAACAACGCCATTTCACTTAAACTTAAGTGGATAAGTGGAACGGTGTCGTTTCTTCGAGACGTGTCTTCTTCTTTCCCAGCCTTTTCTTCCCTCCCGATTTACTCTGCAACTCTATCTCTCTCCTCTGTAACTCTCTCTCTCTCTCTCTCTTGTGCAACTCTCTCTCTCTCTCAGTGTATCTCATTATTCTCTCAATGGATAATCGCCGCCAAGGGGACCAACGCCGACCAAGAACTGCCTCAATTGGTTTCCTCCTCCCCATCGACCGGTTAGGATCGATGGCTCCCCCATTTTCTCAGACGTCGGTTTTGCCCAAAAACCAGGCCGACGCCGTCAGTTTTCACCCCTAGGTCTGGCTGCTATATTTAAAAATCAAAACTTTCAAGTGACTAGAAGAACAAATATACCACAAAATCGATTTTTCGGTGAAAACAAAATACTTGAACCAAATACTTAAAAAAATTGAACAAAATACTTGACATGGCCCAATCAAATGTCTGGCACACAGAGCCCCCGTCTCCCGCCAACTGACTCTTGCAAAGCATACCTCATGCCCCCATCCTTGACCTCCATCCGCTCGAATGATGTTTGATACTTCTGTGCTACATCCAACATCATGTATAGAGTTACATTGAGTCAGTATGTCCTGTTACAACATACTGGAAGATGAGATCTTAAGTTGTTAAGCTATTGTTTTAAACTGGCAGAGCCGTTGGGGTGTAGTCCTCACATATCTCACAAGGTTCTGAACTTTAATAATGGAATCATCAACCTCCTTAAGCCCCTAAGAAATTATGAGGTTGATGATATAGGTACAACATTGAACACGAATAAACTGGTTCTCACGAATGATATCCTCATTTATTGTTGTATTCCACCTAAACAAATCAATGGCAGTGTCATTCGCACTGGCAGTGTCAACCGTGGTACAAAGCATTTTTCTGATCTCCCAATCCTTTATACAGTCATCCATCTCCTTGCGAATGGATGACCCATTGTGATAAAAGATTTCTTTGAAAACAATAATCCGCTTCTGCAACTTCCACTCACTGTTAATAAAATGAGTTGTGATACACATGTAGTCCACATTCTGTATGAATGTCCATGCATCAATCATAAATGCCACTCTCTGGCCAGTGGTGACAAATATTTGATCATTGGGAACTTTGGTGAAATGTTCTCATGTCCATGACATTTTTTTACTAGGTCGTGCTAGTGGATCGGCCTCAACAATTTTCAACTCCTTCTCATTAAGCATTTCAATGTCTTCTAGATCTATTAGGACTTGACGACTTGCATAGGAGGTAGCTACTCTAGATGGAGGTCTATAGCCCGAAGTACCTTTCAGTGACGCGATTGGTTGTGCGTCATCCTCTTGCGGAAATCGCAGCGAGATCGTGTAGCATCCATAATTTGAGCAAATAATCTAAAACAATTAACAAACTACTGCTAGTTAACATGTTATGAAAATTATCTACAAATTGAAAACACATTGGAAAGGAAAAACATATGTGTCTATTCGTGTTTGTGATTTTAAAAATAAATAAAACACAAAAAAAATGAATGTCCAATCGAGTAAAGGCTTGATCGAAAAATTTGTTTGAGGTTCGCTCAAGCCATACTCGAGCGAATGCTCGATTGAACAATCTTGGTGCTGTTCGCTCGAGCAACACTTGTGCAAATGTTACCTGGAACAAAAACACCCGATTTTCCAAAACTTAAATTCCTCAATTTTTAAATTTAACAGCCTAAAAACTAAAATCATTAAAATGTAAACAACAAATCATACACAATTCACAAAGGGAGGAGGAGGAACAACAAATCACAAATCACATTTTTACAATTTGAGAAGGAACCACAAATCTATTGGAGGAGGAACAACAATCTTACGATTTGTGATGAACTCCAGAAGGTGGCTCGCGATGGCCTCTGGTGACGGCAGACGGTGGGGGAGGTGAACTCGTGTGACTGTGGAGACAAAGGGATTGTTGTAGTGTTAAGCCTTGTGCGAAAGTGAAGGGGGAAGAAGGGGGTCTTGCCTTTTGGACCCCCTTCTCCACGAAACGACGTAGTTTCGATTCAAGCAGAAGGACGTCATTTAGTTACACTTACTTGACCATAACGTTCCCCTGTTGAGCAAAAGAACATCGTTCCTCTTAAAGTGGAACGACGTTGTTTTGATCAAGTAGTTTTTTTAAAAAAAAATCAAAGTTCGGAGTCGGAGTTCGGAGCCCATGTGGGCTCCAACTCCGACTCTGAGTACTGAAGTTGGAGTGACTCTAACTCCGACTCCGAATTCCACCAACTCCAACTCCATCGAAGTTGGAGCCCCGCTGGAATTTGGCCGGAGTTGGAATCTCGAAAATTTTATCCACCCCTACCCTATATATTGTACAAAAATTAAGAAAATATCTCTTGTTTTCTCTCTTGCAGTCTAGAAGGAAAGGAAAACTCATGACACTCTGTGAAGATCTTTTGCCATTGCGATTGTCGTCCACTCCAAAAAGGAACACAACAAATGTTCAAGTTCCAATATAATTTTTTTTTAAATATCTACTAAATCACCTGGAATAGAAGGCTTTTGGACACAAAGTTAAAGTACAAAATGAGAAAGAAAATGTGTTCCGATAGGCACCATCACATTTTCAGTAAACTTTTATGAATTGTCTGTAAGAGGGAGAAAATGGAAAGCATATGGCATTTAAAAGTATTTTTGTTTGAAAAGTACGCGAGCCCGTAAGCTCTTCCTAAAAATAAAAACCGGTAAACCGGCCCGAACCAAAATACAAGTTTCGTTTTTTCAAAATCGGTTCCAAATCGGTCTGGTTCCATTTTTTTTTTTTTACACCGAACAGGTTCATATATATATGTATATATATAACTAAATTTTTGTATATTGTATATATTGTATCCTAAATTTCTAATTAATATAACATGAAATTTTAAAATCTTAAAATTCTTGTATAATAATCTAATAACATAAAATTAATATAACATTTGATATAGAGAAATGCTAGTATGTCTCCTCATTTTGCTCCCTCATTTTGACCGCTCATATATTTAATTTTTTTTCTTAATAGTTAAGGAAATAACTATTAGTGTACTGGTATTTTTTTATTTTTAAAAATTTTTCTAATATGTTTAAAAAATATTTGAAATAAAAATCAAAAAAATGAAAAGTGCAAATTGCACTAGGCGACACAAAGAGTGGGCATATCCAGGCGGCAGAGTAGCACCACTCTTTGATATAACATGAAATAAATATTAATCATATAAATCTTATTATAACATTTGATATAATATATAAGTTCTAATTTTATAACATAAAATTAATATAACATAAAATTTTAGACCCGATCTGGATATACAAAATCATCTCATCTCATCTCATCATTACAACTTTCTCAAACTACCACACAAAATATAATACACAATTCAACTTTTTTAAATCTAAAAAATTAAAATTATATTAAATAATATATTGTACTAGGATGCGTTAAATAATATAATTATTACAAAATAGAGTAAAGCTACATAAAGTCGTGGAATGCGCAAACGTCGTGTAGTCGCTTTGACAAAGAGTTGGGTCCACTATTAAAAAATTAATTTCTTTTCATGTGAGTTTCATATTTATGCATTTTTTTCAAAACGAATGCACGACACTTGCATACTCATATTTTTATAATGCCATGCTAGCATGAGGAAAATGGCAAATGCATTATTGATATACTTTATCTTATCCGTGGAAACTGTAACCTTACTAATTTTACAAAATAATGTTAAAAAAAAAAAAGGCAATGTTACACTTTTATTGGCGGAAACAGTCCGGACCCACTCTCTGGCCCAAGCAGTTCCATACATTATTGTATTTTATCTTTGTGCAATAGTCATATCTTGATTTTTCTGATTCTAACCCATTCAGGGGGTTTGTGAAAAGCATTGGCCCTTGACTAAAGAGATCAGATGAGCACATGTAGTCAGTCAATGCTTGACTGCTTGCATGAGTGGTTGTGGAAGAAAGTGCGTATACAACCAATAAACTCAACATCATCCAAAGCAAGTCAAAGTCTACCACCATCTTCCACAACTGGGACTTGGCTGCTATATTTAAAAATCAAAACTTTCAAGTGACTAGAAGAACAAAAATACCAAAAGTAGATTTTTTCGGTGAAAACAAGAATTTTAAGCATACGAGTAAATCTACTAATGGGTTGCAAAGTCAATAATGACACAAAACAGGGGGATATTGATAGTTCTTCGGAAACTAGCGTCTTGGTTCTAAACAAACGAGTAAATCTACTAATCTTGTATTAAAAATGATTTTTTTTCTTTAAAAATCCCTTGTTTTGGTTCTTATTTACTTGGCAAGGATGGAAAATTCCAGCCCCACAATACGTAACACCTCATCAAAGACGCTGGACTAAACTTGCAATTATTGCTCAACGAGAGTTCCCTTTCCGTGGAAAATGCTCAGATCACTACAAGAAATCTGGCCTTTTCCAGCGATTTTAAAATCGTCGCAAAAAAAATCGCCGCAAATATAGGTTATTTCTGGCGATTTTTAAGTCGCCGCTTAATTTCGGTGCGATGATAGGAAATCATGGATGAAAAATGTACAAATTACTTTTTGCGGCGACATTTGTACCTATTGCGGCGATTTGTGTCGTCACAACAATGTTGTATGAACTGTAGCTCATTAAATTTCCGTCAATTAAATAAAATCGCCACAATATGTACTATTTGCGGCGAAAATTGTCGCTTTAAAAACAAATGCACCCATTTAAAGTTATTAGCGGCGAGTCAAAAGCACCGGAAAAGCTTATTAAATTTAAAACCCCCGCCTTAGGTTTTCCCCTCATTTCGCTCCCTCCAACCGTCTCTCGCCCTTCACCCTCTCTCTACACGTCCCTCTTCTCCCTCAAGCCTCCGCCACGCACAGCCCGTCGCCAACGGCCCCAGCACGCCACCGCGACCTCACCTCGACGGCCACCCCCTCCTTTTCCCCCAGCCCCCGCGCTAATCTCTTTCTGGCCTCACTCTCTCTCTCTCTCTCTCTCGGATTTCTCTATGTCGCCGTTGCTGGGGCGCCGTTCGCAACCACCCACACCTCGACGCCGTTGCCAGTCCTCCGTCGGAGCCCCTTCTCCTCTACGCCTAGTCCAGCAGCCCGAGGCCCTCCCTTGCTCTGTTTGCAACCCACTGCCACCAAATGAGGAGGAGGCGCGGGGAGTAGGGCAGATGAGGCAACTGAGGCATAAGCATTTTATACAAGAGGTACACCTAGCTCTAGCAAGGCATTATATTATTTACTGGGATCAATCTGTGCAAATGCTCTAATCAATTCCTTATACATTGATTTCTGACTTATAAATTAGGTACACTGCGTTCTAGTTTAAATAGTTTCTGCTGCAGCAAATGCTACACCAGGTCTTGGAAGATACCCTCCATTCAAGAGAGAGGTATGGTGCCTTGTCAAAATATTCATTTTTATCCATTCTTTTTTAAGGCCCAGGAGGAGCTTTGCTTTATGGTTCTGAGAGCCTTCGTAGTGGGCTCAGTAAAGCGATTGCTTAATGCTTGGCTATATTTTAGCCATTTCCCTTAAAAAATATTCTACAGCGAATTAGTTAAATGAACAATAAAAATAGTTAGAGCTTTTTTTCAAATCTGTTGAGCCAAATACGCTGGCCATTCAAATTTTTTTTACTTATTTTATTTCTTTCTTGTCTTTCTAAGCTATCATTGTAGAAAAGAACTAGGGCTCTCTAGGTACTATATGTTCTGTTTTTTTTTCTGACTGTATATGTTCTGTTGTTATTAGAGAGAAACAAATCAATAGAAAAATTATCATATTACATTTTGTTGGTGTATGTCTGCCAGGTATGGTTTTAAGAATGAGGCAAAGAAAATGGTTGTTGCACTAGTTGATATGGAGCGAGCTTTTGTGCCCCCCCAACATTTCATCCGTTTGGTGCAAAGGAGGTATTCTTAACATGTTTTTTGCCTGAAAATAACATTTGGTTTCATACCAAAGCATGTTATGTAGCATCTGGTTTGAGATTATAACACAGTTGACATTTGCTAAATGCATATGATTCCTGCAAAATTGTTGAGTTTAACTGTAAACATTTGTAACAGAATGGCATGCCTTGCATAATTACAAATGGAAGATGCTTTAACTTCCATGTCATTGCTACATAGATTGATGAAGTTTCTTTTATCCCCCTCCCCCCTCCTGTGGGAAAAAAGTGTCTTGTTCCTGAGTGTGTTGTGTCATTATTAGTGGTTTGAAATTGTATGTTTTCTTTTGCAATATTTATCTGGAGCTTATTAGGATGATCTGTTAATTTTTTTCTCAGGCTTTTACCTTTTTTTTTTTAATAAAATCTTCAATTACGTGATAAAAAATCTAATGTGTGGAGAGACAGCGCCGAGAGGAGGAGCTGAAAACTCGATCTTCAAAAAAGGGGCAAGAGGCAGAGCAGGCAACACTAAACAGAGTAGGATATTTCCTCCGATGTTTGTTGTAGAACAATTACATTGAGTTTATTTTGTTTTATTTTCCTGAACTGTATATCTTGTTAATGAAGTCATTTTGGTCTTCCCATGCCTTGCTCATTATGCGTATCTTGTTTCCTTGTCAGGCAACTAGTCCTCAAATAGGTGGTCAGCAAACTGGTGGAAGCTTGAAATCAATGAAGGAAAAACCAGTGCAGACAGAGAAAGAAGTTCAGGAGAATTCAGGTTTAAAGGCTGCAGGTCCCGAAGGAGAAATAACAGCAGGTTTGTGTGCAAAATGCATGCTCATTTGTGACAATAGGTTCTATTATATAAGAATCTAGATACCTGTATTTCAAAATCAAGATTCAGGCATTTAATTAATGTAGATTTCCTATTCCTACCTGTAGCCCAGCTTTCTTTGGGGAGTTACATTATACTATATTATTTATTTGAAACTATACTATATATATAGCTATTGCTATATATAAACTGTATGTATATTAGGTTAAAGAGATTTCTATACATGCGTTTAACACTTGGGGGCTTTTGTTGCTTTTGCTGAGTGAACATAAGAAATCATTGTATTGAGCAGATTTGAGCTGATGGGATATCTAGAGCAATAATTTTACATAGCATTAAAAAAACAGTTGCAATTCTAGCTAGCAGTTTATCTAGACCAAATGGGATATATACTGTACTTTTATTAGGCATAATGACCTTACCTAATTTGGACATAACAGTATGAAAACAGGGATGATGGATGAGGCCTATAATGGCACTTTTCATTATGAGTTATTTGTGAATGTCATTATTTGTGAATGAGTTATTTGTGAATGTCATTATTTGTGAAAACAGGGATGATGGATGTTCATTGCAACTCTTTCTTCCCAATGTTTGTTCTGCTTTATGGTAACAGCTCTTTTACTATGTGTGGGTGTATCCACAGTTTTAGATTCAACATGAATTAATGGCCCTTACTAATGTATTGTATTCATGGCAGTCATACATTACTTCCTTTTCATGGTGGCGGCTTCATACTACCATTATCTCAACTTTCTAGGTTATGATGGTAAGCTACATGGTTTGTCTTTTCCATTTGCTCCAATCCTTCTTTACTTTTTATTTCTTATGAGAAGGGAAGGGTCAGGGGACTAAATTCAGAATATTTTGGGTCAAACTGGATAGGGTTGATGAAACATTTACTTCATGTGCTGGATATTTTGGGTCTTTCCTTTTCTTTTTCCTTAATTTTCTCAATGATAATGCTGGCTTGTTGATTTGATGTTAACAGAATAACTTGTGTGGTTGGTACACTTGGAAATTAGAACTGTATAGGTTCATTTTCTTGTTTTTCTTTTAAACAATCATGAGATTTTAGAGATTGTCCATTTCTTTGACTGATTAAACTCAAAATCCACCTGCAGATTTTTTGGAGTTGGCATTGCAGTTTGGAATGATCATGATGTTTGCTTGTGCATTCCCTCTCGCATTTGCCTTTGCTGCTTTGGTATATAATGCTTTTTTAGTGGTACCCACACCATTTTTTCCCTTTTTAAGTTGGTTTTGGTTCTTAGTAAAGTGAGTGATTAAGTTCCATGCAACGCAGAAAAACATTACAAGAACTTAGGTGGATGCTGGATGCTTTCATTCTTTTAAGCTACTGAATGTTCTTTTAATATGGAGTTGACTTAGGTGTTGTCGTCTTACTTTATAGGCTGCAACTAGTATTTTTTGCATTTATCATTGACATTTGTTTCTATAGTCCATACTGATTAAGGCCTCTTGCATATAGTCAATAAAAAAAAAAAACATTCTGCTTTGCTTCTGCGTCTATTTTGAACATCTCTTATCTAATTGATGCCATATGGATACTGAGATACTGCAAGTAGCAAGAAGGCTTATAGGGCTGAAATGTGCTATATAATTATTTAACTGGTAGAAACATAATCCTTTGAAGAGGGTTTTTTTTCTTTTCCTCAGGGTTGTATGGTGGAGGCTGTATTACTATGCTGTTTCTGGTTAAGTCCAACATTTTAAACTGCAACTTCTGAATGAACGGCATAAACTATAGCATATGAGGTATGTAGAGTACTTCGTTTGCATCTTTTTAATGCATTTTGAGTATTGTGAATTTTTAAGGCATGTTTTGTGAATTTTTAAGGCATGTTTTGTGAATTTTTTTTAACCATTGAGAAGCAAAAAAATATCCTTTGTTCGGGGGGGAGGGCAAGGGGAAGGGTATAGTGGGTTTAACTATTGAGACACTAACTTAAAGTGTACTTTTGGGATCTTGACTAATTCATTGATTGTATTTAGGCAAAGATTCAAAACTAACATAGTTGGAGCTTGAAGAAAATAAAAGAGTATAGGTGTTTCCCACATACTTCAGTCATTTGTTTTTATTTTTTTTAATTTTGTTTTCTTTCTATGGGTGCAGGTCTCTGCTTCTTGATGAGCAAGATGGTGAAGATCTGGATCTCCAGAAGGTGTGTAGTTTTTAAAATCTTATTGCAGAAGTTTCTATAATTTGCACTGTCATCTGTTTCTGGAATATTTCTTCATAGTGATCTTGTTAATCTTTCCTCTTTCTTTTTCTTTGTTTTGTTGTCTAGATGGACAAAGAAAAGGCTGCCCTGGCTCGAGCTAATTTTTCTATTCTAAGGAAAGAAGCTCAATCTATTTTGGATTTGGTAGGTCTGTTATTACTGCTCTAATTATTTGGTGTGCAGTGTTGAAACTAAATGCATGAACTCTAAAGACACTTTAATATATGGAAGAATTTAAATTGGCATCTCTTTGGCTGTGTGAGAGCAGTGGGGATCTATTGATTAGAATTGGTGATGGGCTTATGTTGATAAGTATAACTTAAAAAGGTTTCTCCCTATCATTGTTCTCCAGTTCATCTCATTTGAGGCATCTGTTTCCTTTTTAAGGCATGTTTTATGAATTTGTTTTTAATTTTCTGAAACACTTTTTCCGGCGAGTAAAATTCGCCAGTAATATTTTTTTAACAGCATAAATTTATTCCCAGCGACATTAAATCGCCGGAAATAATCTTTTCAGCGAAACTAACACGCTGGAAATACTTAATGACGACGATAAGTTAAAATCGCTGGAAAAAATAATCATTATTTGCGGCGATTTAGTAACTTTTTGTGACGGTTAATATCGCTGCAAATAACTTTTTGCAGCGATTTTAATGGCAAACGAGAAGGCCATTTCTGTCGATTTTTTAACATTTGCGACAGAATAAAATCGCCGGAAATAGTAGTTTGTTCTGGCGATTTTTTAAAATCGCCGAAATTGATCAAAAATGGCTTTAGGATTTCGGCGAACCGGCATAGATTTATAATCGCCGAAAATTATCAAATGCAGCGATTATTATATGTATTTGCGACGATTTTAAGCGCTGGAAAAGGCCTGATTTCTTGTAGTGATATGGGACATTCTTTGAATTTTCCTAGGTTTTATGTTTGAACGTCCCACCATTGGATGTGTATTGTTCTCATCTTTCTCGAGTTTTCATCTATTTACTAGCTCATTGTTGAGATCAGAGATCACTCCAGAGCAAAAGCCAAAGCCAAAAGAGCTCAACCTTCTGTAATGACCAAAGCAGCTCCAATATTCATCCATTTCTCTTTCTACATCACATTTTTTTTATTTTTTTTAAGAAAGAGACGAAGGTCACCTGTCCATGAGTGATCCCCTCCCAAATTTTATTAAAAGCCCTCACTTATGACAGAAGAAAACAGTGGTAACAAGTAGGACATTTGGGATTTACAAAAAATAAAGAAATAAAACATCCCAAATCTCAAAAAACAAACGAACATAAAACAACGCTACCATAAACAAACTAAACAAGCCTAAGTAAAATGCCCACAAAACCACTTAATATCTAACATGGGGCAAACCAGCTTTATCCAACCGAAGCATGCCTTTCACCTTACGAGACAAAGAAATAAAATCATAAAAAATGTTATTACCAAAAGTCAATTTTTTCGGTGAAAACAAGAATTTTAAGCATACGAGTAAATCTACTAATGGGTTGCAAAGTCAATAATGACACAAAACAAGGGGATATTGATAGTTCTTCGGAAACTAGCGTCTTGGTTCTAAACAAACGAGTAAATCTACTAATATGATTTTTTTCTTTAAAAATCCCTTGTTTTGGTTCTTATTTACTTGGCAAGGATGGAAAATTCCAGCCCCACAATACGTAACACCTCATCAAAGACGCTGGACTAAACTTGCAATTATTGCTCAACGAGAGTTCCCTTTCCGTGGAAAATGCTCAGATATATGGGACATTCTTTAAATTTTCCTAGGTTTTATGTTTGAACGTCCCACAATTGGATGTGTATTGTTCTCATCTTTCTCGAGTTTTCATCTATTTACTAGCTCATTGTTGAGATCAGAGTTCACTCCAGAGCAAAAGCCAAAGCCAAAAGAGCTCAACCTTCTGTAATGACCAAAGCAGCTCCAATATTCATCCATTTCTCTTTCTACATCACATTTTGTTTTTTTTTAAGAAAGAGACGAAGGTCACCTGTCCATGAGTGATCCCCTCCCAAATTTTATTAAAAGCCCTCACTTATGGGGGAAGAAAACCGTAGTAACAAGTAGGACATTTGGGATTTACAAAAAATAAAGAAATAAAACATCCCAAATCTCAAAAAACAAACGAACATAAAACAACGCTACCATAAACAAACTAAACAAGCCTAAGTAAAATGCCCACAAAACCACTTAATATCTAACATGGGGCAAACCCGCCTTATCCAACCGAAGCATGCCTTTCACCTTACGAGGCAACGAAATAAAATCATAAAAAATGTTACTAAAACCTTCCTCGCCCCGTCTACAATGAAATCTGCTACATTATTCCCCTTGCGAAACTAATGACCAATGGAGAAATTCATGTCTCTTAATAACATCAAAAATTCATCCCAATAATCCCATAAATACCAAGCCGTGCACTGGCGACTACTCAGCCAAGAGACAATCAAGCTAGAGTCGCTTTCAATAGTAATTTGAGTAAAACCCAATTCTTTACATAAAGCAAGTCCAGAAATTAGAGCTCTCAATTCAGCCTCATTATTCGTACCATGACCAAAAAAAGAAGAGAAAGCACCTTTGAAAATACCTCTCTCATCACGAATGACTCCTCCTCCACCACAGCTGCCCGAGTTGCCATGACAACACCCGTCTATATTCAATTTAATCCACCCAGCATTCGGTTTCCTCCAATAAACTAGTTTCGGAATAGGCTTTGCCTGATCAACGTAATGAACATCAAGCGCGAAGAATAGCTTCATCCCTAGCCGAGATAGTCCAATGTTTCACCATCAGAGACGAAATCTTCTGAATCCAAACTTTCACAGCCAAACAGACATCTGATGCCGATTCAAAAGAATTTTCCATTCTGGCCTTACAGCATCGCATCCAAAGCCTCCAGTTTATAACAGACGGTATGATACCTATAAGAATCCCTCTATGAGACGACTTCTTCGCAACAGAGAACCACTGCATAACCGTCGTCCACCAAGGCATACCATCCACATGATTAATACCCAGCGTAATGGCTGCCCACCTCCAAACAGCCGAAGCAATACTACCATTACAGAGCACATGATTTAAACTTTCTGTGTGACCTTTTGAACAACAGTTACACCGAGAAGCCAACGGAATACCTAGTGTTTGCACTCGAGAATCTAACGCCAGACCATTAAATCTAGCTTTCCACATGCACACAGAAATCTTCTTCGGGAGGAGGTGATGCCAAATCCAATCCATGCCCAGATTTTTTAAATTCGCCGAAATTGATCAAAAATGGATTTAGGATTTTGGCGAACCGGAAGCGATTTATAATCGCCGAAAATTATCAAATGCAGCGATTATTATATGTATTTGCGACGATTTTAAGCGCTGGAAAAGGCCTGATTTCTTGTAGTGGATGGGACATTCTTTGAATTTTCCTTGGTTTTATGTTTGAACGTTCCACCATTGGATGTGTATTGTTCTCATCTTTCTCGAGTTTTCATCTATTTATTAGCTCATTGTTGAGATCAGAGTTCACTCCAGAGCAAAAGCCAAAGCCAAAAGAGCTCAACCTTCTGTAATGACCAAAGCAGCTCCAATATTCATCCATTTCTCTTTCTACATCACATTTTTTTTTTTAAGAAAAAGACGAAGGTCACCTGTCCATGAGTGATCCCCTCCCAAATTTTATTAAAAGCCCTTACTTATGGCGGAAGAAAGCCGTGGTAACAAGTAGGACATTTGGGATTTACAAAAAATAAAGAAATAAAACATCCCAAATCTCAAAAAACAAACGACCATAAAACAACGCTACCATAAACAAACTAAACAAGCCTAAGTAAAATGCCTACAAAACCACTTAATATCTAACATGGGGCAAACCCGCCTTATCCAACCGAAGCATGCCTTTCACCTTACGAGGCAACGAAATAAAATCATAAAAAATGTTATTAAAACCTTCCTCGCCCCGTCTACAATGAAATCTGCTACATTATTCCCCTTGCGAAACTGATGACCAATGGAGAAATTCATGTCTCTTAATAACATCAAAAATTCATCCCAATAATCCCATAAATACCAAGCTGTGCACTGGCGACTACTCAGCCAAGAGACAATCAAGCTAGAGTCGCTTTCAATAGTAATTTGAGTAAAACCCAATTCTTTACATAAAGCAAGTCCAGAAATTAGAGCTTTCAATTCAGCCTCATTATTCGTACCATGACCAAACAAAGAAGAGAAAGCACCTTTGAAAATACCTCTCTCATCACGAATGACTCCTCCTCCACCACAGCTGCCCGAGTTGCCACGACAACACCCGTCTATATTCAATTTAATCCACCCAGCATTCGGTTTCCTCCAATAAACTAGTTTCGGAATAGGCTTTGCCTGATCAACGTAATGAACATCAAGCGCGAAGAATAGCTTCATCCCTAGCCGAGATAGTCCAATGTTTCACCATCAGAGATGAAATCTTCTGAATCCAAACTTTCACTGCCAAACAGACATCTTATGCCGATTCAAAAGAATTTTCCATTCTGGCCTTACAGCATCTCATCCAAAGCCTCCAGGTTATAACAGACGGTATGATACCTATAAGAATCCCTCTATGAGACGACTTCTTCGCAACAGAGAACAACTGCATAACCGTCGTCCACCAAGGCATACCATCCACATGATTAATACCCAGCGTAATGGCTGCCCACCTCCAAACTGCCGAAGCAATACTACCATTACAGAGCACATGATTTAAACTTTCTGTGTGACCTTTTGAACAACAGTTACACCAAGAAGCCAACGGAATACCTAGTGTTTGCACTCGAGAATCTAACGCCAGACCATTAAATCTAGCTTTCCACATGCACACAGAAATCTTCTTCGGGAGAAGGTGATGCCAAATCCAATCCATGCCAGATATTCAGTTCCTTTTACACGGATTAGGTCCCAAGCTGAAGCCGACGTAAATTCTCCCTTAACTGCTGGTTTCCAAATGGTGATATCACTGCCCACCTTACCAGCCACAATATCATTCATAATTTCCTCTGATTTCTCTAAACCAACCAGTTCTAACAAATAATTCTTATCCCATGAACCATCAGCCCAAACATCTTTAATTCTAATATCAGAATGCCCGAAATTCCTACTGGCACATAAAGGCCCACTTGCCAGCCATCGATCAAACCAAAAGGAGGACCTGCCCTCCCTCACTTTTACTATAACATTATCTGTCACTTTTACTATAACATTATCTGTGACATTTTTCCTCTTTCTCACCCACGCAAACTCCCAAGCTCAAGAACAAGGAATCCTACTAAACCTAAAACAACTCTGGGGAAATCCAGAATCTCTCAGACACTGGATTCCAATAAACTCCACCTCCCATTGTTCCTGGCCTGAAATCACTTGCTCCAATGACTCTATCATTGGGTTATCCTTCAGAGATTATAACATTAATGGAACAATCCAACCCTTCATTTGCAACCTCAAGAATCTCACAACATTTGATGTTTATAATAACAGTTTCCACTCAACGGAGTTCCCGAGAGCTCTCTACAACTGTTCGAAGCTAGAAATTCTTGACCTCTCCCAGAACTACTTTTATGGTGCAATCCCCGATGACATTCACCGAATGTCTCAGCTTCGAGAGCTCAGCCTCGAAGGCAACAACTTTGACGGTAACATCTCAGCATCTATCGGGCAGTTGGCAGAATTGAGGAAACTCATACTTATCAAGTGTCCGTTTACCGGTTGTTTCCCACCAGAAATTGGAAACCTTTATCTCGAGAAACTAGGATTGGCCTATAATTCTAAGATGGTGCCAACGTTGCCTTCAGAGTTCGGAAAGTTAAAGAAGCTGAAGTTTTTATGGATGGCCGGGACGAATTTGATGGAGAAAATCCCAAACACGATTGGAGAAATGGTAGCTCTTGAGCATTTGGATTTGTCACAAAATAACTTGACCGATAAGATCCCTGATAGTTTGTTTATGCCAAAGAATCTAATGATTGTTCACCTGTACAAAAACAAATTGTCTAGAGAGATTCCTCGGGTGGTCGAGGCTTTGAACCTCTCTATCATGGATCTCTCGGAAAATAATTTGACAGGAACAATTTATGATGATTTTGGAAAGCTCAAAAATTTGACGGGTCTGGCTTTGTTTTCCAATCAACTATCTGGAAAAATCCCAGATAGCATTGGTCGTCTTCCGAGGTTGATAGATCTCAAATTAAATAACAACAATTTTTTAGGGAGTTTGCCTCCAGAACTAGGGAAGTATTCTACGTTGGAAAAGCTTTGGGTTTCAACCAACAGGCTTACAGGCCAATTGCCAGAACACTTATGTGACAATGGGAAGTTGGTGGAAGTGGTAGCTTATGAAAACCAACTCGTTGGAGAATTGCCCAAGTCTCTGGGAAATTGCAGCAGTTTGGAATTAGTCAAGATATACAGAAATAAGTTTTATGGGAATATTCCAAGTGGTCTTTGGACATCATCAAATTTGAAAAAGTTGATGCTAAGTGACAATTCTTTTTCAGGCGAGCTACCTGAGAGATTGGCATGGAGTCTTTCACTGTTGGAGATGTATAACAACAGGTTTTCGGGTAAAATTCCACAGTGAGTTTCTTACTGGAGGAATTTGTTGCTTCTCAAGGCCAGTAATAACCAGTTCAACGGCACGATTCCTCGAGATCTTTCTCGTTTGACAATTCTTTTGCTTAATCGAAAAAGACTTTCGGGCTCCCTTCCATCAGATATTAATTTATGGAAATCGCTGAATACTCTAAACCTCAGCCAAAATGCAATCTCTGGACAAATTCCAAAGGAGCTTGGTTCCTTACCAGGCCTTATTGAATTGGACTTGTCAGAAAACCAGTTGGCTGGCGTAATTCCACCAAAACTTGGCCTCTTGAAGCTCACTTCACTCAATCTATCTTCAAATCATCTTACTGGAAGCATCCCAAGTGAATTCGAGAATGATGCATATGCCTACATCTTCTTGAACAATCCTAGTCTTTGTGCTAATAGACCATCTCGGTCCCTTAACCTCAAGAACTGCAGATCACGCCGCCAAAAGTTGAGCAAAGCTTCTTACCAATTAATTGCTTGGATCATAGGTTTGGTGGTAGCAATTCTTCTAGGTTTATTTATTTCATTCTTTGTGATAATAAATTACAAAAAAAGAAAGCATGGATTGCATTTGACATGGAAGCTCATCTCCTTCCAGAAGTTGAATTTCACAGAATCAAACATTATGTTAGGATTGACAGAAAATAACCCGATTGGTTCTGGTGGATCAGGTCAAGTATATCGTGTTGCTATTCATCATTCAGGTGATATTGTTGCTGTGAAGAAGATTTGGAATAACAGAAAGCTAGAAGAAAAACTTGAAAAGGAATTTCTGGCAGAAGTCGAAATACTTAGTTCAATTTGACATGCCAACATAGTGAAGTTGCTGTGCTGTATCTCCAATGATAATTCAAAACTTCTTTTCTACGAGCATCTGGATAACCGTAGCCTAGATCATTGGCTGCATAGGAAAACTAGAACCACAACCTTTTCAAGTTCAGTCAATGATACTGTCTTGGATTGGCCAAAGAGATTGCATATAGCCGTTGGAGCTGCCCAGGGGCTCTCCTGTATGCACCATGACTGCTCACTACGCATTGTTCATCGAGATGTGAAGTCAAGCAACATCCTTTTAGATCTCAATTTCAATGCACAAATAGCTGATTTTGGTCTAGCGAAGATGTTGGTCAAGGAGGGAGAACCGGCTACAATGTCAGTCGTGGCTAGCTCTTTTGGCTACATAGCTCCAGGTGTCTGACAATATAGATTTCCAAGTTTTCTTTATTGATTTTGTTTTCCTCTTTTTCCATCACCAGAAGTTTGGCTTAGTTTGTGTTGTTGAATTGAAATGCAGAGTATGCTCGCACAACAAGAATTAATGAGAAGATTGATGTTTACAGCTTCGGGGTTATCCTTCTGGAACTAACAACTGGAAGGAAAGCCAATGATGGTGATGAACACACATCCCTAGCCGAATGGGTCTTGCGACACATTCAAGATGGAAAACCAATAGTTGATGCTTTGGATGAGGAGGTCAAGGAACCTAGTCACTTGAACGAAATGTGTCATGTTTTTAGACTTGGACTCTATTGTATTGGCACACAGCCTTCTACCAGGCCATCCATGAAAAAGGTTCTCAAGGTTTTGCTCCAATGCAGCCAGCTAGTCAGAAATGGAGAGATGAATGCGGCAACTTAGATGTTTTTCCCTTCCTAAGGAATTCAAAGCCAAATGAGGATGTTGAGCATTGTCCAAGAGAAATAAAAGACTAGATCATCTATGGTTTAGGGTTGAGCATCGACCAAGTTGGAGTCTATATGCCCATCCTCCAACTCCGAGATGTTCATCCTCCACTCAGACTCCGACTTATCAGTATGGAGTCGGATTTTGGGACTTTTTTCTGTTTTCAACTTCCTATTTGGCACACATTTTTAAAAAGAATTTTTTGTGTGAGCTTTTAAATTTAAATTTTTTCAAAAATTAAAATCTAAAGTAAATAATTCACTTTTGCTTCAATTTTTCTAAATAACTAACAAACTAAAAACAATTAACATACTAACATGCTTCAAAAAAATTAAAAAGAAAATTGCAAAGAAACATCCACTCTCATCATCCATCATCCACATCCAACTAATCACAACAATAAACATCTGCACCCATCATCTATCAACCACATCCAAAATCACTCACAAGACCACACCCTTCATCCACATCCTCATAATAATATTTTCTTACAACGACTACAATTGCCATTTTATAAGTTCCAATTTTATAATTATGTGCCAACATAATTAAATGTTTCAAACAACAAATATAATTGCCCAACAAGGCAACAAATGAACCAAAATACTTTAAATGTTCCAAGTGCCACACTGCCATTCCAACTTCCAAGTTGTCTGAAAAAAATATGAAAATATTTTATTTAGAAAAATATTTTTGGACCTTCATAATATATCAATATAGGAAAATCATAAGCTAATGTATACTAGCTAGCTAGAAGCTTCTTGCAATTTTCTTTTTCAAAAAATTAAACATATCTAACTCGTTTGAGGTATCATGTGTCCTTTGGACCTTTAGCCCTTTGGTCTAAAGCTAATAATAATAGTGCAACACAGCTAGCAACAACATATCCAACATGAGCAATATATAAAAAATAACAAGTTAAGAACATCACAACCTCAATCATAGTGCAATTGCCAAGTAAGTAACTCAAACCTTAATCATCTTCACGAAGTAAGCTTGCCATAATGGTTAATTCTACACTAAGATGTTAAAGTATAGGAGGTTAGTATCACAAAATGTCAAAATCAACATATATAACAACTAAAACAATCTCTAAATACATTACCTGAGTCTAACTTATAGCTCTCCGCATCATCAATGGTATCCAAATAATTTTGCCTCAAGCATATAGGATTGGACTTCAACCAGTTTTGCACGCACACAAGAGCCTTTACAGTTCTAGGAGCCAAAGAACTCCTAAACAGATCCATGACACAACCTCTTGTGCTAAATGTAGACTCAGATGCTACAGTAGTAAATGGAATGGCCATGATATCTCTCGCCATTAGAGCAAGAATCGGATATTTGGTGAAGTTGACCTTCCACCAAATTAAAATGTTGAAACTCTCTGTAGGAACCTCAACATCTGCAACAAATATCATTCTATCTCCGACTTACAATCCATCGAGGATGTTGATTTCTGCTCTTTATGGAAGTTTTTCAAAAAGGCCAATGGATCAATTGTACAGGTATTAATACTCCTTATTGATGCACTACCTTCACTGCGAGGAGCTGACTTAGACCCAGTTATGCACCCACCACCAAATGTAACATATTGTTCATACAAATATTCCATATCCCTCTTGAGGAGTGCAACAAATTCCTCACCCCTCTCATCGCGCAATGTTTGGTTGATTCTGTTTTGTTTCAAGGGTTATTGGCTATCACCTTGGTTTGGGCTTCATTTGTTTATTTTGTAAGCTTAGGTGGTTGAGTCTTTTTGTAACCACGGTATTCCTCCGCCATAAGTGAGGGATCTCTAATAATACTTGGGGTAGGGGCCTCTAGTGGACATGGGGCCCTGACTTTAAAAAATATGCACCGTGACAGATCACTATCCATTGTTCATCGAGATGTGAAGCCAAGCAACATCCTTTTAGATCTCAATTTCAATGCACAAATAGCTAATTTTGGTCTGGCAAAGATGTTGATCAAGGAGGGAGAATTGGCTACAATGTCAGCCGTGTCTGGCTCTTTTGGCTACATAGCTTCACGTGTGTGAAAATATAAATTTCCAAGTTTCCTTTTATTGATAATGTTTTCTCTTTTTCCATCACCAGAAGTTTGGCTTAGCCTGTGTTGTTTAATTGAAATGTAAAGTATGCTCGCATGACAAGAATTAATATAAAGATCAATGTTTACAACTTCGGGGTTATCCTTCTGGAACTTACAACTGACAGGAAAGCTAATGATGGTGATGAACACACATCCCTAGCCGAATGGGCATTGCGACACTGACAAGATGGAAAACCTATAGGTGATGCCTTCGATAGGGAGGTTAAGGAGCCCTATCCCTTGAATGAAATGTATCATGTTTTCAGACTTGGACTCTCTTGTATTGGCACACTGCCTTCTACCATGCCATCCAAGAAAGCGGTTCTGAAGGTTTTGCTCTAGTGCAGCCAGCTAGTCAAAAATGGAGAGAAGAATGAGGAAACTGAGATGCTTTTCCCTTCCTATGGAATTCAAAGCCAAATGAGGATGCTCAACATTGTTCAAGAGATGTCAAGTTGGAGTTGCCCAGGGGCTTTCCTATGTGTACCGTGATTGCTCACTACCCATTGTTAATCGAGATGTGAAGTCAAGCAACATCCTTTTAGATCTCAATTTCAACGCACGAATAACTGAGTTTGGTCTAGCAAAGATGTTGATCAAGGAGGGAAAACTGGCTAATATGTTAGCATTGGCTTGCTCTTTTGGCTACATAGCTACAGGTGTGTATCTATATAAATTTTCACAATTCCATTTTATTGATGATGTTTTCCTCTTTTTCCATCATCAGAAGTTTGGCTTAGCTTTGTGTTGTTGAATTGAAATGCAGAGTATGCTCGGACAACCAAAATTAATGAGAAGATCAATGTTTGCAATTTTGGGATTATCCTTTTAGAACTGACAACCAGGAGGAAAGTCAATGATGGTGATGAATACATCCCTAGACAAATGGGCAATGCGACATGTTCAAGATGGAAAACCTATAGGTGATGCCTTCGATGAAGAGGTCAAGGGTGGATATTATGAGTTTAACATGTATAGTTTGGTATCAAGATGTCATATTTGCAAGATAAAATTATAAGACCAATTTACAAGTAATATAATCTTAGGATTTAATCGTGTAATTGTTGGAGAAAATTATGTGAAAATCAAAGTATTTGGAGGAAATGGTATTTCAGTGTTCGAGGATTTTAGATGTTAAAGGAAAATAGATTCTTTCATTCTCTGGCTTTAATTATGAAATATATGTACAATTGGAAATTCACACAAGTTATGCAACTATTTTATAGGTAACGATTGATATTCGTTTAGCAAAGTTGTGAGAAAATTCTGAAAAGTTAAAAAGTCCAGTAAGCGGGGTTCCTATGCTAGACTTTGCATTAAAAAAATGAACTGATATTGATTTTATGAAAAATGTACTTCATATGTTTTGAAAAGAAATGTGAAAATAATTTCAGTTATGTGTTCTGCATTACTCATGAAATCTGTATAAAAGAGAGTGTTTTCTGACATGATTGGTATAGACATAAGAAATATTTTGACATGCTGTTTTTGAAATGGGCAAAAGAGTGAATATGAAATTTTTTAATTTCATACATGTTATATGAAGATGCTCTAAATCCGTCTCGTTTATGTGAAAATGATAAGAAAATGTTTAGTTTTCTATTTGATATGATATGACATCTGAAAAGCCTTTGACATGACTTTTTGATTCTGTTCTGATCCTGTTTCTGGTTCTGATAAGATGACTCTTAATTATGTTATATGGTTGGTACCAACATCTCTGATATGAGTGCACCCACTTTGGAAACAAAGTGGTTTTTTCGGCGTGTTCTTTTCTATGTACATACATTGGGCTTCATGAATAAATAAGATAAAGATTCATATTCTGAGACTACCTAGTTTGGCCACTAGGGATAACACAACCCTACCATGGGGATTAAACATGGTATATGATATGATATGGTGATATGATATGATATGATATGATACGATACGATATGATATGAAATGATATAATATGATGAAGATGTTCAGTCATGTTATGTAGAGGGTCTTTGAATATGAACAATTTGAAATGTTGCTCTGATTTTTTGATAACACGTTTTTGCGATCTCTATATTGAAACTGAAATGTTGTGTTTTTGCATTCTGAACTCTGTGAAAAGGCTCATGTTTACATACTAGTATATGTTCTCTACTTACTGAGTTATTGAAAACTAACCTCTTATCTCTACAATATTTTTTCAGATAATTTCAACTGAGGATCAAGACTAAGATGTATGGATCAGATTATTTAAGTATGGTGGATTAAGTTTAGAAGGTTGCTATGATTATCGGGAGGTTAATGTTTATTTATGAAGTTTTGTGGTATTTTTAGATTATTTATATTGGATTAGTTAATAAAAAACGGTGAGATCTATGTGTAATTGAGAAATTGAAGTCTATATATGCACTGTGAGATGTGAGTTTAAGTGACAGAAAGTAACTCTTTCCCCCTTTGGGACTGGGTCGTTACACTTTTCCCTTCCTAAGAATTCAAAGCCAAATTAGGATGCTCAGCATTTTTCAAGAGAAATAAAAGACCAAATCCTCTATGGTTACTAAAAAGAATTGAATGGTGAAGTTATTACTAAAAAGAATATCATGGAATTCAGCCCTTGTGCTTTAGTGGAATTCCATTACAAAATATTCTTTTTAGTAATAACTTCACCATTGTGTTTGCACTGTCGTACTAAATCATCCCTGTTTCACTATACTTCGTCGTTTCATTCCCCAATTTTTGAAAACTTTTTTGCTCTTCAAGCCTTTTTTACCTTCTGCTTTACTCTATTTTTAATGAGTAATTTGTTAAATCCTTTGAAGCCCTTACACTACACAAAGGGTAAACATTGTTACATTTAATTAAAATGACAAATACAAAAATTGATATCCTAAAAAATTCCCCCATCACCCCAATATGTCACCACAAAAGCATGGCCAAAACCAAAGATTCTTCACGCAATGGATTATCACTCTTCTTAAAATGGCTTGCAAGGTCGACCACATGCTTAAAGATCCTATTGGCAGACTTACAAACTTAAAAGTAGTATTATTAGGTGCCAGGTGTATCACTTAACTGGAACAATTAAAGGAACTTAAAAGTAGTATTTCTTAGTAAACAGTGGAATGCTTGTGTGAGGGTAGTAATCCCCTAGACCTGCGCTGGGCCGAACAAACTGGCCCATGTCGCTTGGGTAAGATGGGCCAGGCCAACCTAGAAGGCCAATAGTGGGAAGGGGTAGAAGACGCACCTTGTGTGGGGACCATATAGAGGTATGGATCGCCCCTGACCACCCTTGATCAAAGTGTCAGGGTCAAATCAAGGTGTCAGGAAGGACACTGACACGCATGCGCTGAAAGCAGCACAGATGGAAGCACCAACAACTTAGGAGTAGGGTGTCAGGGACAACCCCCTGTGCTCGGGTACTGAAGGCAGGCTTGCCTGACCATGGAGACGCACGGCACGTCCTAGACTAAGGTGTCAGTGCTTGCCATGATCAGGCATGGGGTCCTACCATCTGACGAAAGGCTAACATGGAACGCAGCAGGAAGGGATGCGGGCAACACCCCCACGACCCTGCTGACAGATATGGACAACACCTCCTCACACCCTCTGGGGGGCTCTCTCTCTCACTCTCTCTAATTCTGAATGGTTTTCTCTTTCATTTGCTTGGCCACCCTAAACCTACAACTAACTCGGGCATCGGAGGTACCACAGCACCCCGAGCCCCCCATTCTCTATCTCAACAAGATCCAGATCGAGCTCAGCAGCGTGGAGTTGCCCAAGCCGTGAAACAGGAGATCAACAGTGGCACCGTTTGTGAGATCTTTTTCTTTCCTATAATAGCGTGTCCTTCGCATGCCGGCAACAACGCGCTCTCAAGCGTCACGTCGTGAAGAAGAACAACTTGAAACAATGAAAACAAGAGTCAACGAACAAGGTGAAATGATATGGAAGCAAATGAAGGAGGTGACGGCTCTACGCCAGGAGAATGCCTCCCTGCGGAGAACCAGCGGGGAGTTGC
Source organism: Juglans cinerea (assembly GCA_961763995.1). Taxonomy (NCBI): domain Eukaryota; kingdom Viridiplantae; phylum Streptophyta; class Magnoliopsida; order Fagales; family Juglandaceae; genus Juglans; species Juglans cinerea. Next base: position 28,685,381 of record CAUIVZ010000006.1, on the reverse strand, counting down.
AGAGAGGCGAGCACAACCACCACTCCGAGTCCCATCGAGTCCCTAAAGTTGGGGTAGCTGAAGAAGAGCGACACAGATTACACCTCGAGCTCCATGAACTCAGGGACAAATATGCAGAGATGGCCAAACAGATGGGTACGATGGCCACAATGGACCAGCTGCTCACCAACATGGACATGCCGTATAGCACTGAGGTTATGGCAGTTCCCCTTCCCCGAAGATTCAAATTTCCACATATAGATGCATACGACGGGTCCAAGGACCGAACATCTGGAAACATTCAAAGCCCATATGACCTTGCACAGATTCTATGAGAAGTTGCATGCAGGGCGTTTCCTCTCACTTTGAAGGGGAAGACGAGAACAAGGTTCGGGTCCCTACCGCCTGATACCATAGACAGCTTCGCCGAGCTGGCCCGTCTCTTCCTGATGTAGTTCATGGAAAGCAGGAAAAGGAGGCATCCTCCAACCTATCTCTTGATGGTGAAGCTGCGAGATGAAAAAAGTTTGAAGTGATACCTCTCTCAGTTCAACAAGGAGCGCATGAAAACATATGAACAGGATGACAAGATCACCATGGCAGCTCTAGTAGGGGGTTTAGCCCCGTATCCCATTTATGACCAAAATTGCGCGAAAAACCCCCACTTCATTAAGGGAGTTCATTAATTGAGCCGACGGTTTCATCAACGCTGAGGACACGCTTCGAGCACTAACGGCCCCTTAGAAGACTGAGTTGGATCAAGCAAATATAAGAGCCATTGCCAAGAGCAGCAGTGTGGGCTAGGAAGGTAACAAGAAGAAGGAACCCATGAAGCGCAAGGAAGAGCAGCCTGCTCACGGACGGGTCAGACCACGCACACACTCCAACATGGCTGTGGAGGCAAAAGAAACTCGAGCCCACAGAGAGAATAGCATCAAGGTCTGGCCCACCCCTAATACTGCACCTACCACTGCACTGATAGCCACCGAACAAAAGACTACTTTACCAGAAAGTTGAAGTTGGAGGAATTAGAAGCACTACTAGACCAACGGGGTGACAAGCAACACGCCCGATGACTCGATGGTAGCACACGGCAGCAGAGAAGTGAAAGTCCAGTAAGGCGAAGGGCGGGAGGACACCCCATAGTAAGTCTGCACCGAAGAGGTTCGGCCAGAGGGAATGATCCTGTGGGCAAAATCTGCATGATTGCAGGAGGATACGCCAAGGGAGGGACCACATCTTCGGTGCGGAGGGCCCACACCAGTAGGGCCTACACCAGTAGGGCCTGGTATAAGCCACTCGAGGGGACGATCATAACCTTCAGTGAGAAGGATGAGGCGGGCATCCTCCACCCTCATGACAACGCCTTGGTAGTGACCTTGCAGATTGCGAACTACGCAACAAGAAGGGTTCTGATCAACAATGGCAGTTTTGCCGATATTCTATTCTGGGAAGCCTTCATCCGAATGGGCATCACCCCCGATCGGTTGCGCCAAACCCCAATGCCCCTCAAAGGCTTCACTGGAGACATAGTCCAGCCAATTGGAGTAATCAACCTTATCCATCTTGGCAGGGAAGGCCCCAAGGACGGCAGCTACCATCATGGATTTCCTTGGGTGACCAACCCTAAACAACTTGAGGGCGGTGACCTCTATATTCCACCTGAAGATGAAATTTCCAACTCCCACGAGTGTGCCCAAGATCCGTTGTGAGCAAGTTGTGAACAACCTAAAGGCACAAGAATACAACACGTGGGAGCTGAAGCAAGAGACCAAAGAGGTCTGAGCTCTCGAAGAAGTTCCAAAGGCAACAGACCTACCTCCACTACCGACCTTGACGGAGCTGGATGAGGAAGTTAGGGACGAGCAGGAACTACAGCAGGCAAAGCCCTATGAGCCCCTACAATTGGTATTGGCTGACCTGTAGAGACCTAAGCAATTTGTTCGTGTGGGGACCAAAATAGCCCTCGATCTAAGAAGATCTACAAAACTGCTCCTCACCGAGCACTGAGACGTGTTCGGTTGGAGCCATGAAGAAATGCCCGGAATTGACAAAGTAATCATCGAGCATCGCCTGAGTGTGGATCCCAAGGCTAAAAAGGTCAAGCAAAAGTGTCACAGCCTCCTAGCTACGAGGTTCATTAGGGAGGCCCACCACCCTGAATGGCTCTCTAATGTGGTCCTGGTGGAGAAGGCGAGTGGGAAGTGGAGAATGTGTATTGACTTCATCGACCTAAATAAGACTTGCCTGAAGGATAGCTTCCCCCTACCGCACATAGACCTGATACTGGACTCGATGACTGGGCACCCCCTGCTCAGTTTCATGGATGCATACTCGAGGTACAATCATATCAGGATGAACCCAGACGACGAGGAAAAGACAACCTTCATCACCGACCAAGGGCGCTACTGCTACAAAGCTATGTCGTTTGGTCTGAAGAATGCCAGCGTGACTTACCAACGACTAGTTAATCGAATGTTGAAGGAGCAAATCGGGTAGAACATGGAGGTATATGTAGATGATCTCTTGGTCAAAAGCAGGAAAACTGAGCAGCATATCACCGACCGACGGGAAGCTTTCGTAGTGCTGATGAGATACCAAATGAAGCTCAACCTGCTGAAGTGTGCCTTCGGTGTCGAGTCAGAGAAGTTCTTGGGCTGCATGGTCTCAGAGCGAGGAATCAAGGCCAATCCAGAAAAGGTGGAGGTGATAGTGAGTATGCCCCCACCGCGAACAATTCATGAGGTCTAGAGACAAGTAGGTAGAGTAACGGCCCCGAACTGGTTCATCGCATGGTCAATCGACCGTTGTCTTCAAGGTCCTCAAAAAGGTGCGAGAGTGGGATGCCGAGTGCGACTGGGCGTTAACCAAGCTGAAGCAGTACTTGGCCCACCCACGATTCCTTAGTTAAACTAAGCCAAGAGAAAGCTTGACTGTATACTTGGCAGTAACCCCGAACACCCTGTTTGCTGTCCTAGCCCGCAGCAAGGGAGGGGAGCAACGACCTGTCTACTACACGAGCCGAGTGTTTTAAGCAGTCGAGGCCAGATACCCCCGAACACAGATGATGGGATTCGTATTGGTCATCGTCGCAAGGAGACTAAGGCCATACTTTCAAGCTCACCCAATGAAAGTGCTCATTGATGTTCCCCTCAAAAAAATATTACAGAAAGTCGATGTGTCTGGCTGGATGACAAACTGGGCAATTGAACTGAGTGAGTTCGACATTGAGTACCACCTTCGCATGACAATCAATGGGCAAGTGCTAGCAAATTTCATAGTAGAATCCTCAGACTTTCTAGAAAAGGCGCCTATTGCACTCATGCCGGGCTGGGGGGTAGGGGTGCACATCAGCATAGATCAAACTTAGCTTCAAAAATACCAACAACGTGGCCGAGTACCAACAACGGGAGTGTTGGTAGCCAAGTCGTTGGGAGCCACCGATATCGAGATAAGAGCCGACTCGCAAGTGGTAGTCGGTCAAGGGCCACCTCGGGCCAGGAAAAGGCACCACTTCTGGATCATACTGTAGCCCGAACGTTTGACACACTAGCTATCGAGATCAGCGTATCCATCATCCAGCCATCACCGCCGGAGTGGGCCGTCGATATCATAAAGTACCTCGGCGAAGGCCTGGTCCCAAGCGACCAGGAAAAGGCACAAAAGATTAGAAATAGAGCGGCGTGTTTCACAATGTTGGAAGGAGTCTTGTATAGAACAGGTTTCTCCGAGCTCTTTCTAAGGTATGTCTCACCTGAGGAAGCCTAGTATGTCCTAACCGAGATACACGAAGGAATCTACAGAAATCACTCTCGTAGAAGGGCACTAGCCGCCAGAGTCACGCGTGCGGGGTACTACTAGCCCCACTCCCTCCGGGATGAAGAGGACTTCGTGAAGAAATGCCCCAAGTGCCAAAAACATGTGTCCATCCCCAACTGTCCGCCAAAAGAACGGACATCCATCATGTCCCCTGGCCCTTCGCACAATGGGGGCTCAACCTTATCGACCCATTTCCCGGGGGCAAGGGAGGAGTGAAGTTTGTAGTAGTAGCAGTCGACTACTTCACAAAGTGGGTAAAAGCAGAAGCTCTAGCGACAATCATGACCAAGGCCATCACAAGATTCCTCTAGAGATCCATAGTTTGTCGATCCGGCATTCCTCAGAGCTTCATATTAGACAATGGCAGGTGGCGTCGTTGCCTAGAAGTGATTCTAGTTGATTTTTGTGCTTCTTGTGATTCTTATTTCGTTCCTGAAATTTTTGAAAAAAAATAGTTAGTTTTCAATAGTTATTTTTATATATTTTCATTACTCTAGACTTTTCCTGATTTGTATTTCATGGTTTAATAGAATTTCTTTGATTGTTTATGATTGTAACTCGATCTTCTAATCAAGGAGATTTTCAGTGCAATCCAAAAATAGAGAGAACTTTGCGCAGGTTAAGGAGGGAAGCTTGGAGAAATTCTAAAGAGAACGATCTGGCTCTTGATTCCCTATTTGCTAGCGGTTCTAATTTAGAAGAGGAGGAAGTCATGGCTAGAAATAGAACTTTAAAAGAGCTCGCCACCCTTGATTTGAATCAACAACCTTTATGCATAACGTTTCCTACTTTAGATGCTACTACTACTTTTGAATTAAAATCTAGACTAATACATCTCTTGCCCACTTTTCATGGCCTTGCAGGTGAAGATCTTACAAGCATTTAAAGGAGTTTCATGTGGTATGCACGAGTATGAAACCCACAAGGGTGACTGAAGAGCAAATTAAATTAAGAGCCTTTCCGTTTTCTTTGAAGGATTCGGCTAAGGATTGGCTCTATTATCTACCCTCTTGGAGTATTGTCACATGGAACGAGATGAAGAGGTTGTTTTGGAGAAATATTTCCCAACTTCAAGGGCGGCCAACATTCGAAAGGAAATTTGTGGTGTAAGGCAGCACAACGAAGAGTCCCTACATGAATACTAGGAACGTTTTAAGAAATTATGTGCAA